>APFE030471810.1:69446-81706 GCA_000404065.3 Pinus taeda
TAATCATATTTCTTAATTTTTGGTGATGACATACAATAATACAACATTTTATTAATTGATTATTTTTGTAAGGAATTTTTTGTTTTTTTTTTTTAGTTTAATTAAGCTATATTTAAGCTACATGATTATGCATTAGTTTATCTTTGACCAAAAAATTATGTCCCTTATCAACACTGTTAAAAATTATGTCGCTTATCAACAATTTAACGTTGTGATTTGAAATTTTGTTATTTTTTATTATTATTTAAATTTGTTTATTTGTATGGTGATTGGTTGAGGTATTACTCTAAATTGTTGAATAACTTCCATTTCTATTAGCTAGTACTCTTTTATTTTTAAGTTTCATTTATTTTCTATTTTTCTTATTTTTATTTTATTTTATTGTTTCTATATTTCCATTTCTGACTTATAGTTTTTTTCTATATTTCAATTAATGATACTTATTAATATAATTATTATTATATAAACATATTATTTATTTAAATTTATTTATTTGTAAAGTAATTGGTTGATGTCTTATTATGGGCTGTTTATTAATTTCAATTTCTATTAATTACTAATTTTTTGTTTTTTCTTTTATTTCTTTTTATTTTCCTTCCTTTCTCATTTTTGCTCTAAAATTATTATTCTTATTTTTTTTCCAAAATATTGTTATATTATTCTTGAATGTCTATGGCCACTGTCAGAGAAAAGTGATTTTGTTCAAGTTTCCCTTCTCTTCATATTTTCACTGTAAAATTAATTTTCTTGAATTTTTTGTCAAAATCTTGGACAAAAATGATTTTGATACACCATTCATTTATCGCTTTCAGTGAAGTCTGCTGCTACATAAAGGCTTTTATCACACCAAAATTCTTTGAGATTTAAGTCACAGGGTAGGGCAGGGTCCATGAATGCCAAGGCTAAGGAGCTTGGGGAGCTTGCTCTGTAATTGAAGCCAATGGCAGGGTCCATGAATGCCATGGCTAGGGAGCTTAGGGAGCTTGCTCTATAATTGAAGCCAATTTCCATGGTCAAGTACCGCATTTTCTGTAAACTTCTATCGGTAAGATATTGAAGAAGGACCACATTCTCTGTAAACTTGTATCGGTAAGATATTGAAGAAAGTGTGTCTGTTCAAGCATTTTTCCTATTATTTATGAGAAAATTTATTAAAGCACATGTCCTAACATTTTAGCAATGTCATTTACGTAAAAAATTAAGTAATTATATGTAAAAAAAAAAAAAACCAATTTCCATGTGTGGGCATTCGATCCACATATAGATTATTCTAGGTTCACTCAAACTTCATATTTAATTTTTTTTGGGATTATATGTATTCAGAGAAACATTCTAATAGTGAGTAGAATTTATGATTTAGTATTTCTTTGTGTAGAGAGAAATTAAGTGTATTCGGAGGTTGTAATAAGAAATTTCATCTAAGAGTAAGTGCTTTGTAACTTAAGCTTTCCTGTGTTGGTGCTTAAACTTGGTCTTGTTTTCTAGTTACAGTTTTTAATCAATAATGTAGTTTTATAAAAGTTAATTTAATTTTATTTGTTTTGAAAATAATTAGGTGCATTGGGACATAATTGTTAAGAATATAAATTTCTTTTTAAATATTTAAGAAACTAATGCATCAGGAGTTCTTGTAATAAGAAATTTCATTTGAGAGTAAAAGCTAGTATTTTGTAACTGAAGTTCTCCTAAGTTAGTGTTTAAATTTTTTGTGTTGGTCATGTTTTCTAGTTATATCATTATACCTTCCACACGCATGGTATTAAGCATTTAGTGTTTTGTTTCACTAGCCATTGTTTAGGTTTTTCAAATTAATATATCATGTCAATTTTTTCTATTATTTAGGCTCTAAAAGTTCATATATCATGTCAATGTTTTCAACTATTTAGGTTCTCAAAGTTCATATATCATGTCAATTTTTTCTATTATTTAGGTTCTTAAAATTCATATATAATGTCATTTTTTTCAATCTTTAGACTTTCAATTTTATAGACTTCCATTGAACAATTTTTTGAAAGCAATTTGAGAAAATATTTTGTTTCAAAAGATTGAATGTGAAAATATCATTAAATATATAGTTTTGATTGTTTAATTCATATTTCAATTACCTTTTTCCATATACAAAGAGTAAAATCTATCGAATGTTATTGATTTGAAGGAGTTTAATCTTTCATAGTGAGATTTTAGTAAAAGACTCATTAAATTTTTTAACAAATTGCCCACTAATGAGAAAATCCACAATAAGATGTGACTAATTTGAGATTCTTCATCACTGTTTTGAAACTTTAAAGTTATTCTAGGGGACAAAATTGTAGATAATCAATATCTATTTTATTGAAGAAAATTTTAAAATTATATTATTTTTTTCATATTAATTTAGTTGATATTTGGTTAAAAAAATTATTTGTTTTTTCTTTTTTTTTTGGTCCAAAAAAATTGGCAATTAAGTTTGATTGGTACTGAATTTGAAACCTCATATTGATCTGAAAATGGGGCTTTTAGGCTTCTTGTCTAGCTTACAAAGCTTGAATTTTCCCAAGTCTATTTAATTAACCATTGCAGAATTAAGAAATGCTTTAAAGTATAGGCATATGCTTGTTTTTATTGTTGCCTATTATGTGCTTTAAAATATGTTGTGTATGCTGATATTTAAATGTGCGTGAACATATACATAAATGCATATCACAGTGAATAAGGAAGCAGTAAAACAATACACATAAGACAACAAATTAATATGGAATTCACCTTGACATCTTGGGCTACGTCTCCTTGAGCTCTAATCAACTCGATTAGGCTCTTTGGGATTATGGCTAAATTCTTTTTTACAGGTCCTTGACTCAACTCCATATGGTTTACAAATGAACCAATGGGCTCAGAATACCATCTTACCACTAGCTATCCTTTAGCTGCAAACAACTCTAGGCTTCTCTGGACTAATTTTTTCAGTCAGTGCTCTGAGCTCCTTTGAGCTTCTAGCTTATCTGATTCCCTTAGAATTGTTTACTGTCTCTGGAATCCTTCTTCTATATTCAACTCAAACAACACCAACAATAGCTCGAGCATTCGGTCTCTTACATTCTGATACTTCACTGAAGTATTTATGCATTGCCTCCAACCACTGGTGGCTTCGCTCTGTTAAGCGCTCTGGCACACCGAGCCTCCCAATGGGTTCCTCACTGCTCCAACTCTGTCCACACATTCACTGAGCATTACAGGCCTCCTGAGCATCATGCTACCTCCACGAATGAGAATTCACCACTCTCTGTGTTATCAGTGCTTTGCTCGACCTCCAAGTGAATGAATCAATTGTGCTCTCGGTGTTTCCTCTCCACCTCTTGGAATTTTTGCGCCTCATTTTGCTGCTCGTTCTCTTTTTCTATCTCAGTGCTGCCTCCTTTTATTGGCTTTCTGTTTGTGGCTTCAAAGCTAAAGCTGCACTGCCTGTTCGTTTCAGATTCCTCTTCCAGGTGTTATACAATCATTGCTTAACGCCAAGGGGAGGTGATCATCATTTCTATAATGTAAGAGTGCCTCGGGCCTCTTGGAATCCTTCAGAATCCCAAACTTAGTCGCCTTCTATTTACACAAGAAAATGTATTTTAAACAGAGAAAATCCACCAAAACTCAATGTATCAGACTTCAAAGAGTCCTTAAACCCACCTTAATCTCCTATCGAGTCCACTTGCAAGTCCCCATCGCATGCTGATATGGCCCGTCCCTTTGTATTTTGGAAATACATTAAAAATGGTGAAATTAACGTAAGAAATGGCTTTGGGCGGATTTGTAATTACATACATTTCCATTCCAGAACCCTTTCGGGTCTGGTTTACATCGCATATCGCATGTCGCTAGGCCTGGGGTCCATCCCTTTTGGGATCGCCGACAACAATCCGTTGATATCAGCGATCACAGTCGCAAGTTGCATCGGCCCTTCTCAACACTATGGGTCCATCCCCTTGGGTTATGTGTGATGCGATATTGCGATATGATAATCGCAATCGCAAATCCCTGCATCCTTCGGCCTTTTGTTAAGTCCTCCCATGAATCTGTGTGATGTGATATAGCGCCAATCATTTATCGCAATCGTTGATGGCCCAAGGTCCTTTCCTTATAGATAATTGTAATGTGATATTTCCTCTTAGACCAATCAAACAAGGCCACATGGCCTAATCCCAGCCTACCATGTGTCATCTATGGATTGTCCTGTGAGCCTATACTAAAACCAAAATTTTCAATATAGTTTAGAATTTAATGAAATTTCCTTGTTTTCTAAGGACATTGGGCAATTTCCATTTTACAATAACTCCTTCATCCAGAGTCCGTTTTTTCCCATTCAAGTTGTGTTGGATTCAGAACGAGGAGATCTCTGCAATGAGGCTATTTTTGAGAGCAACCTGTGACTTTCATTTTCCTCTGATTTACAAAGGATTTGTGCCATTTGGCACCTTTTACCTCTTGCATGAAGTCTTTTAGACATAGAGGTTTATCCAGGATCCATTTTTGGATTACACCTTCGCACTAAAAGAAATTTTGGTCTCCAAAAGACTAATATACTGATCTGAATAGTAAATGAGAGTGACTCACCGTATTCTTTCAACCTCCCCTACACTTGCCTTTGCACAGTGCCTTTGAACCAAAGTTTCTGACCACTTCCCTTCTCTTTGATCGACAGATTTTCCTGAGAAGAGCTATCTTCCTTCTTGCTTTCCTGTAGAACTTCTACTGAAATGGTCATAGAAGGTAGTTTTGAGCTTCTCTGCCTTGATCGTTGATCCAAGGTGGCTCAACAAATGTGAAGTACATCTGCTACACAAAACTTTTATTTGTACCTGTTTGACAAGCTTCCAATAACATTGTTAACAACAACAGGAATAAAAACAAAAACTTGATGGACTAAACTCCTACTTCAACAAAAGAAACTGATTTTCACATCTTGTGAACACCACGATGTCTTACATCTGCATACAAACGATGGACTAGATAACAAGCCCGAAAAACATGCTTTTAGAGCAAATGACCCTTCTAGTCAAGCATGTAGAAAAAGACCATTTGAATTCTTTTCCAAAAGATGAAATACTTCATCACTATCTCCATTTGGAGATCAAGTTAACTTCTCTCAAGTCAACATCATATGTACGTCAAAGCAATCAACCCTGTAAGTTAATCACACATACATGTCCAAATACAAGGAAAGCCTCAACATCCCTGTGTTCATGCATTTCATCCTTCAACTTTTGCTTAAGTACATTGTACTTTCGAAGATGAAATGAACACAATGTTGCAACAACAAAGTGAGACTCCTACTCAACTTTTTCCATTCACCTTCTTGGTAAAATCCTGCAACTTGCATTCCATTAAGAAAGAAATGCCAACAGATGCATTAATAGACATGCAATATTTAATTGGATAAGAACTCTAAACATTTCTTAACAATCCATTTCAAAGGTCCTTCCTTTGTCTGCACATCATCATCAATATGTGAATCATTCTGAGACACATCAGTCATGGAATCTTCCATTCCATTTCTGCCATCTTCTCTTTCCACCTTCTCCCTCATCTTTAGTGGAAGCATTTATGGATTCAGATTCCAAAACCTTTCAGCAAGATGCCCTTTCTTATGGCAGTAAGTGCAACACATATGCATCCTCTTGATAGCATGATTTTCCTTGTCCAATGGACCTTTGGCTGCTTGCTTCTTTTCCTTCAAAAGTTTCCTGTATGTGGCCATTCTCTTCCAACATCTAGAAACATGATGGTTATCCAAACCACAAAAGGAACATGCAATTATTTTCCAATATCTATGTAGAAATTTATCACGCTTTCCAAAATCAAAAGGACTATGGTTAGAACCAGATTTATACGTGCCTCTTTCACCTTTATTGTCTTCATAAGGAGGTGAAGCAAATGAAGAAGTGGCTCCCTTTGGAATCCCATCAATCTCTTCAAGGCTGTTAGAGTTTCCACAACTCTCTGGTTCAAGGGTGTGTTTTTGAACACCTACACCCTGCAAATGATGTTTCAAGCCATTGCATTCCTCCTAAACACAATCTTCACACTCTTGAGATAGAGGACCTGCAATGAAACTCCTTCTTGGAATGGTTTCAATGGCCTTCATGGCAGCTTTGGAACTCTCTCCATAAGATTGTCCATAGCCAAGACCCAAATACTTAGGCCTTTACCCAATCATTTTTGGTTCAATGATACCTTATGCATTCTTTCCTAATCCCTTTCCTTCATAGTCCATCTTGGACATTAGCTTGGAACCTATGCCTCTAGCATGTTTTTCAAAAGAACCAATACAAGCATTCTCAGAAGAATTTGAAGACAAACTGGAATGGCTTACCTCTTCTTCAAGCTGATACTTGACTAAGGCTTCTTGGGCAACAAAGAGTTGTGACTCCAACTCATGCATCCTCTTCAGGTTCATATTTGCAATATGAAGTTGCCTCTCCATTTCCTGCAATTTGTCAGCAAGCAACTGCTTCTCTTCCTTCATGGAATTCAGCTACTTTCTAAGCATGCTGCTCTTCCTTCCATCCTCATACATTTCTCTCACCATATCCATCATTGTGGATAATTCTTGCTTCATTTCTTCATCAAAGAGTCTCGTGAAGAGAGCAGAATTTGAGGACCCACTTGAAGAAGTTGTCATTATAACAATGAACAACAAAAAAACTTCAACAATAAAAAAGTTATTTAAGCAACTTCTTGCAACAAACCTCTTGTGCTTTGGATTGCCTTGAGTTCCTTTGGGATAGAAGAGTGCCTTCAGCTCTTCTTCCTTCTTGCCATTCCTGGACTAAGCTATCACTAGCTTCCCCTTTACCTCTGTAAACTCAGAAAATAGTCAGTCTACAAAGCAAACATACAATTCAGCCTCTTGCTGTTCAAACACCTTTCAGATAAGAATTCTTTGCTCTGTCAATCAAGCATTCTGTTATAACCTTCCTAAAGGTGTGGTTAATTAATCTTAAGCTTTGATACCACCTGATCTAAAAATGGGGCTCTTAGGCTTCTTGTCTAGCTTACAAGAACCTCTCCCACTCCCAATGCTTGAATTTTCCCAAGTCTATTTGATTAACCAATGCAGAATTAAGAAATGCTTTAAAGTATAGGCATATGCTTGTTTTTATTGTTGGTTGTTATGTGCTTTAAAATCTACTGTATATGCTGATATTTAAATGTGCTTGAACATATACATAAATGGATATCATAGTGAATAAGGCAACGGTAAAACAATGCACATAAGACAACAAATTAATATGGATTTCACCCTGATATCTTGGGCGACGTCTCCTTGAGCTCTAATCAACTCGATTAGGCTCTTTGGGATTATGTATGAATTCTTTTTTACAAGTCCTTAACTCAACTCCATATGGTTTACAAATAAACCAATGGGCTTAGAATACCATCTTACCCCTGGCTGTCCTTTAGCTACAAACAATTCTAGGCTTCTCTGGACTAATTCTTTCAGTCAGTGCTCTGAGCTCCTTTGAGCATCTGGCTTATATGACTCCCTCAGAATTGTTTACTCTCTAGAATCCTTCTTTTATATTCAACTCAAACAACACCAGCAACAACTCAAACATTCGGTCTCTTTACTTTCTGATACTTCACTGAAGTATTTATGCGCTGCCTCCAACCCCTGGTGGCTTCGCTCTATTAAGCGCTCTGACAAACCGAGCCTCCCAATGGGTTTGTCAGTGCTCCAACTCTGCCCACACATTCACTGAGCATTACAGGCCTCCATGAGCTTCTCGGAACTTCTCCTGAGCATCATGTCGCCTCCACGAATGAGAATTCGCCACTCTTTGTGTTATCAGTGATTCGCTCGACCACCAAGCGAATGAATCAATTGTGCTCTCGGTGTTTCCTCTCCGCCTCTGCGAATTTCCATGCCTCCTTTTACTACTCGTTCTCTTTTTTTGTCTCAGCACTGCCTCCTTTTCTTGGCTCTCTGTCTGTGACTTCAAAGCCAAAGTTGCACTACCTATTCATATCAAATTCCTCTTCCAGGCATTATACAATCATTGCTTAATGCCAAGGGGAGGTGGTCACCATTTCTGTAACGTAAGAGTGCCTCAGGCCTCTTGGAATCCTTCAGAATCCCAAAATTCAGTCGCCTTCTGTTTCACACAAGAAAACGTATTTTAAATGGAGAAAATCCACCAAAACTCAATGTATCAGGCTTCAAAAAGTCCTTAAACCCACCTTATTCTCCTATCAGGTCTGCTTGCAAGTTTCCATCGCATGCCGAAATGGCCCATCCCTTTGTATTTTGGAAATACATTAAAAATGATGAAATTAACGTAAGAAGGCTCTAGGCGGATTTGTAATTACATACATTTCCATTCCGGAACCCTTTTGGGTCCGGTTTACATTGCATATCACAAGTCGCTAGGCTTGGGGTCCTTCCCTTTTGGGATCGCCAACAACGATCCGCCAATATTGGCGATCGCAGTCGCAAGTCTCATCGGCCCTTCTCAATGCTATGGGTCCTTCCCCTTGGGTTATGTGTGATGCAATAATTGCAATCACAAATCGTTGCATCCTTCGGCCTTTTGTTAAGTCCTCCCATGAATCTATGCGATGCGATAAAGCGGCAATCGCTTATCGTAATCGTCGATGGCCTAAGGTCCTTTCCTTACAAATAATTGCGATGCGATATTTCTTCTTAGACCAGGGAAAATTTTAAGAACGCCCCCTAAATTTATAAATATAATAAATGGGTGAATCTCCATGGTATATAGGAAAAATGGAAGGCGATTTTATCAATAATATAATATGTATATATAATTTTTTTGGCGAATCCTCTCACCATGCATGACAATTATTTTACTCAATTATAAAATCTTGTAAGATCTTGGTGAGTCTTTCACTAAATAATAAAACTTTGTAAAGTCCTAGTGAATCTTAGCATTGTGAACTCTTAGATAATTTTTTGAAAAAGTATAAAACCATATATGACAAGAGCCACATGGTGGCAATATCACTGTTTTTTTCACATTTCCACGACATGGAACTTGTTTATAAAATTATAAAAAAGCCAACCAAGTCCCTTATAATATACAGGTAAGCTTATAATAGAGTCTGATACCTCTACTATGCTTGTCTTCGTTCAAGTGTCATATATGCTATACTTAACACTGTGAATCACAACTCTCTCAAAACTCAACTCTATAGTGTAATTAAAACCTTTGGAAATTGAATCTGACAACTCTATAAAAAGGATTAGTGAAGTAGAAGCTTTTGTGAATGAGCCCACTAACTATCACTGCTAAACAATCAATCTAGACTATGAAGTCTTCCATCTTGATCACAATCGTGCTCACGATCAAGGGAGTGCGACCACCTGGCTTGACATAATGGCCATAATAGTGTCACTTTGAATCTCCTTTCCTGTGTGGATTTTTTGACAAATCAATGTGAAATCAAAGTCACTTTGAATTTTCTTTCCTGTGAGGGATCACATCCACGGTTGATTAGTAAAAGATAATCTACTATATATTATGTTCAAGACACTGACTACAATCTACAGTGGAAACGAGACCTGAATTCTTATTCTGAATTTGAATATCTTAGGACAACATAAGAGATAAAAATGCATATGACCTTAGTAGCTATAAAACAATCACTCCATCATTACAATACCACCTAGATTTTCTTAGTAGCTATAAAAAAATCACTCCATCATTACAATACCACCTAGATTTTGGCACTTGATCTAAATAATGGCACTAGTTGTAGTGCTTATTTGCATTAACACCATGGAAAAGCAACAACAATGTTTCAAAGCACACTTACTGGGAAAGTTGTAATGTTCCAAGAATATTTAATGATAGCATCTAAACCTCGTACTATGGTGGGGAAACTAGGGAACCCAAATCTTGGAAGATATCTCATACCAAATCTGAGAAAAAAATAAAAAAGGGAGAAAATCAAAATCTATAAATCAAGCAATGAATTGTTTACAAATCAAATACAATTCCTTTAACTAACAGTTAAATTGTGGTGATATATTTAAATATTTTGTAAGAGGGGAACTTCAACCATGGAATATTACCTTTGTCATTACAGTCATCCCTCAGTGACTGAGATTACAAATCAATACTTATGGAAAGATTGTAAGAAATTCTGTGAAATGGTAAAGCATAACCTCTATTTTCAAGCAGCAAAATCAAGACATTGTTACATCTAGAGCCAAAATTGATACATAATCAATGAATCAAGTCCTTGTATGGCACAGGCTTGTTTCACAACCTCTATTTTCTCAATAACAAAATCAAGACACTGTATGTGGTTATTTCCAAAAGGAAACTGCATTTTAATTTAGAAGAGGATCTTATCAAAAGACATGGATTTATTCAAAGCTACAAATCCTAATGGGTTACTGAAAAATAAGTTGGAATATGGGATCATGATACTTAAATTGAAAAAATGTGCTTTCCTTTTAGAAACATTACAATTATACAATGTTTTTTTGAAAGCATTAGAATTTGAAATTGGGCCTTTCTATCAAGACAAATTTTCATTAATAGAATGTACTTTCCTACCCGAAACGTTGTAGATATCCAAGAAAAACTTGAAAAGCATAAGAGAACTTAGCATAATATACTTTCTTTCCTTCCTTAACATTATTAAAGAGTTGAGGTTCCCCAAGTCATCAGGTAACATTCAAAGGAAATGACAGTTAGTAATATTCCAATTCACAACTGAAGATGTGTCACAAATACGAGGGGGCATCTCCTCCAAATCACAAAAGTGCTCCAGGTTAAAATCTAGCATTATTGGAAGCTTAATGCTCGACTGGTTGTTATTGAACCCATACATTTTTCCATTCTTCACTAAAAGCTTAAAGATAGCTTCTCTAAGTTCTACATGGCTTTACTATGCTCTTGAAGTGGGGGCACATGCAGGCTCTCCAAGTGAATAGTCTTAAACTAAGTGAAAATAAGGCCGATAGATCATTCAGTGTGGATCTCTTTAACCCATAATTGAATACTATGTCTCTCTTAAACCCATAATTGAATACTATTAGGACTTTCAAATTTTTCATGGAACTCAAAATGTTGGAAGAAAGTATTTGCTTCCATAAAAGAGTAAAACTAAAGCCTCTGCTTGAGGACAATTGATGTCACACCACTAATACTTCTCCATGGAATCTGTATAGGTAAACCACAAATGCAGAATTCCATTGGAATATTGTGTTTATTGAATACACAAATGAAATCATTGCATTTCTTTAAAATATCTTTTTGAAATCAAAATTACCGAAATTACATATGATAGCCTAGTGGGTGTAGGATAAAATTGACCCATGTCATTCACAGAAAGCATGAAAAAAAACATAATACTATATATAAAACCAAGAAAAATTCAAATTCATCACTTTAGGGACCTCGTAACCACCCTGCCAAGACACAAGTATGTTCCTATTTGCAGTTAGAAAAATTACCCAAATTTGAATCTGTTTACTCCAGCCTATGTTGGAAAGTTATAGAAGGATGACTAGTGCAATCAATCCGTTTACTCCAGCCTATGTTGGGAAGTTATAGAAGGATGACTAGTGCAATCAATCCATTCCTTTTAGCCCTGGATTTGTTTCAGTTTAAAACAGAAGTACACAAATGTACTTGTCCAATGTCTATGCCTTAACTATTCACCTTAAGATGTTTTTACAATATAATTTCCTAAGTCTATTTAATATCTTCATTATCATAAAAACCAACCTATATCCATCTTAACTCCACATCTACCACTCTTAGGGGGATGAAATCTATTTATCCCTCTGACCACTTGGTAGACCTAGAATTAAGATGGATCTAAGATAGAATTTCCCCTTTAAATAGTCTATGCTCACATGAATACCATGGGTCAATACCATGGGTTATCATAAACCTGGAGCTTAAAAATTAATATTAGTAATTTATAAAAAATAATAAAATTAATAGTTGATTTTTATTTTATTTTTCTTTTAACCAAGCTAAAATGTTTAACATACATTAAATTACAACATCCATTTTTACCCTTGATCGGATCAAATACTTTTTCACTCTATGCTAGTTTGCATATCACGATATTTGATACCTCTTGGGGGTTAGTAGATCGTAAAGATGGATCTATTCTATTTAATTCCCCCATTTAAATAGGCTACATTCCAAGTGAATACCATGGGTCAATACTAAGTTCCATTTTGGTGAATACCATGGGTCAATACCATGTGCCATTTTTATTTTTATTAATACTAATATTAGGGTTAATAA
>APFE030471818.1:0-35563 GCA_000404065.3 Pinus taeda
GGGGGCTTCGCCCAACTACCGGCCCCGAGCAGAAAGACAAAGGGAAAATGGAACATCGTCGAAATGAGCCCAGACCAACCATGTAAAAGGCGCGAAGTTCATGTTTTAATGTTGGAGGTGATAGCCCACACGGCCAGCTCCACGGTGGACAGGTGTCGTACCGGAGCCATGTGGGTTGACGCGTGGTATTACGACGTGGCGGGGAGGGCGCACATGTATTGGCGACCCTCCCCTAGATTAAATTTTTTCATATATATATTTTTTTGTTTTTTGTTTTTTAATATAAAATTTAAGGGAAGTTTTGTATTTTTAAATATATCATATTTGGTTTATATGAAACTTTTTTATTCATAATATTTTATATTTTATAAAATATTAAATTGTTTATTATTTAAAACTAAATGATAAAATAGATTTAATTATAGCTTACATTTATATTATAATAAATATTTAAACATACAAATGGAAACATTAAATAATTATATCTTTATTCATTTAAATTTAACTCCATCTATAACATCTTTATTTATAATTATATCTCTACTCATTTAAATTTAAAGGTGAATTAGGGATAGGTGAAGCTAGGGATTTGAACCAATTAAGTAATCCTAGGGGTTTAACTTTGATAGATATGGTTACATATATATGAGTTTGGTATTTTTTGTTTGTTTGTTTGTCAAGTTGTCTAAGCTTTCTGGAGATTAGAACAAGCTTGACCAATGGCTTGAGAAACCATGACCATCGGGCATCTAAGCCGTCAAAATCACCTAGGGATCACACCCAACCTTAGCCACATTAACCCTTAACATGATTGGATTTTTGCCCACAAAGTTTTGAACCGATGATGTTCACATCATAGAGTGACTTAACAGTACAACCAATCACCGTTTTTTCTATGCCTCATGGGCGACATTTTTATTGAGAATCATTATTTGGAATATTAACCACAGTACTCATTTTTATGTCGATGTTTCAAGTCAACAACAAGACTCATTGTCAGGAAAAATCCACAGAGAAGAGAGAGGAAGAAGGGAATATATAGTGGAAGGAAGGTTGAGTAGAGGAAAAATGGATGATCAAAAAACCCTAATTTAATAAAATAGAAAAAAAGGAACATAATTTTTAATTTTTTTAGGAAATAATTAGTAATGGGGATAGCTAATGATAATATTTAGGATAATGGTGAATTAATAAAGATAAGAATATATTATTATGAGAATTAATTATCATATTGTACGAGGATAAGATTGTTAGTTTTGATGTTGTCTAGCTCTTCACAAATATTCCATTAGATGAAGCTGCCCAAGTGGTAAAAGTAGTCACACACCCCAAATTGCGAAGCTTGCTGAAATGTGTCTATGTTCTACTTTCTTCACCTTCCAAGGTGAATTCTTTGAGAAGACATCGGGAGTTGCTATGGGATCTTCTCTTTCACCTATAGTAGCTAACGTCTTTATGGAGAAATTTGAAAAGAATGTGCTTGAAACCTTCCCACTAAAGCCTAAATTCTGGATTAGATTCATTGATAACACTAGTGTAAATTGGCCTCATGATGACTTCCTAGACCACATTAACAGTTTATCTAAAGACATCAAATTCACTATGGAAGTAGAAGAAAACAATGGTATCACGTTCCTGGACATTCTCCTCCTCATAAATAAATATGGATCACTTGGTCATAAGGTGCTCAAAAAGAAAGCCCTCATTGATAACTACCTTCATGCATAATCTCACCATCACCCAGCTCGAAAGATAGGGGTACTCAAAGCCCTCTTCGCTAGAGCTTTAAGAATATCCGATGCCAATCATGTTGATGAAGAAATTGAATATTTAAGAAAGGTATTTTTAGGCATTGGGTATAAGAATAAAGACATTATTAAAACCATCAAAAGAGCTAAAACCCAAAATCAAGTTAGACCCCTTACAACATGCTCTCAAGCTTCTAACAATAAAGCCTATCTACCTTGCATTCAAGGAGTCACTGATAAACTTGCCAAAGTTCTTAGAAAGAAAGGGATTGAAACCCCTTTTAAACCCTTAACTACCATAAGACATAATATGAAATATGTTAAAGATAGTCCATATCGCTTCTAACAAAAATTTGTTTACAAAGTCATGTGCTTGTGTGGGAATTGTTACATTAGAGAGATTGGGAGGTTGGAACGTTGTGGACTTAGTGAGTTTTGTGTCTAGCATCACTCAGAGACTGGACCAAAATGTACTGAGGAACCTATTGTCTCAATCTGAGATGATAAACTATGGGATCCCAAAGTGTACCCACACTCGTTCAAAGAAGAGTTTAGCTGTGGCTTTGGCTGATATATTCTTCTTGCAGGCCACCATAATGGCCATCTTTGAGAACCTGTCGACGACCACAAAAACATAGTCGTTTCCATGCTTAGTAGAAGGAAGGCTTGACATGTAATCCATGGAGATGGATTCCCAAGGTCGACTAAGGGTAGGCAACGGGGTATAGAGGCCTTGCTTCTTGATGGTCGGTTTGGCAACGGCGTAGGCAGTGCATGATTTGATGTACTTCCCGACATCCTGTTGAAGATTCAGCCAATAGAAATACTTTTGTAGTAATGCCACTGTTTTCTCGACCCTAAAATGCCTAACAGCCCGACTGTAGTGTGCTTCCCAAATCATCTTGGCATGCTCACTTGAAGGAACACAAACGTGACCCAGGTAGCATAACAGGGCATCCTGGAGGTGTAAATTTGGAACATGTTGACCTTCCAAGAGTGTCTGGTATGTGTGGCCAAATTTTGGGTCGCTTTTGTAGAGAAGTGGGGAATCAGAAACCTCATGCCCACAAGAGTTGAGCATGGTGGTCAATGCCATGATCGGTGGTCGACTGAGCCAATTTTCAACATTATTGGTGCTGCCCTTCTTATACTTGATATTCAAATGGAGCTATTGCAGGTATGTGGATCACTTCTAATGGTGATCGTTTTGTAATTTCCTTTGTGTCTGTATGAACTGCAGGGGTCGGTGGTCTGTGTGGATGACCATTTCCTTCCCCAAAATGTAATGCTACCATTATCGGTAGCCCCACACAATGGAATACATCTCTTTGTAGTAAGTGGGATACTTCTGAACTGTGTCTGAAAGTGTCTCATTGTGATATGGCACTAGATGCCCGCGTTGAGTAAGGACTTCCCCAATAGCATAGTCAGAGGCATCTGTCTCGACCTTAAATGGTTGTTACAAGTCTGGTAATGTGAGCACTGGTGCCGAGTAGAGGTGATATTTCAACTCTGTGAATGTCTTCTGTTGAGATTTAGATCAAAAGAATTTTGCTTTCGCTCCTCCCTTGGTGACTTGACTCAAGGGCCAAGTGATATGAGAAAATCCTAACACAAAGCTGCGGTAGAAGTTGGCAAGACCTAGAAAGCTGCGGAGCTCTGTCAAAGTGGTTGGAGATGGCCAATCCTGAATGACTTGGATCTTGGCTGGATCCACATGCACCCACTTTTCATCAATAATGTATCCCAGATACTGAACTTGGGTCATGCCAAAAGTGCATTTCTCCAAATTGACACATAAATTATGTTGTTGCAATGTTTGGAGAACCTGTTGGATGTGGTGGAGGTGCTCTTCCCAACTTTGGCCAAAGATCAGGATGTCATCCAAGTTTACCACTACAAATGAGTTGGTAAATGGCTATAAGATGTCATCCATTAGTCTCATGAAGGTTTCAAGTGCATTTGTCAATCCGAATGGCATAACCAACGATTCGAAAAGGCCCTACTTGGCTTTGAAGGTAGTCTTCCACACATTGGAGGGTTCGATTGGTACCTGGTGATATCCTGACTTCAAATCGATCTTGCTGAAATATTTTTCCCCTTGAGTTGGTCCAGGAGGTCATCAATCCATGGGATCAAGTAGCTATTATGGATAGTGATATTGTTCAGCACCCAATAGTTAATACAAAGTCTCCAAGTCCCATCCTTCTTCTGTACCAAGACGATCGGGCTCCCACAGGGCGATGAACTCGAATGAATGTGACCTTTCTACAACAGCTCCTGAACCTGCCTCTTGATTTCATCGTTCTCTAGAACGGAGCGCTGATAGATTGGTCCATTGGGCAGTGGTGCACCTGGGGTCAGATCGATGGAGTGCTTGTCTTGATAGTGCAAAGGAACCCTTGTGGGGGAGGTGAAGATGTCCTCGTACTCCTCCATGACCTTGTCCATCTGTAGTTGTCATGTGGAGGGGCCTTGTCTAGAGGTCATGGCCATTGTCTTCTTCTTTCCTTGAGGTTGTATCATCAGGAAAACAAATTTCCTAGCTTTGGAAATGAGCTTACTATATTGTTTTGCAGTAACCAAAGAGATGGCAGTAGGCGATGCTACCTTCGGCATCCTGTACAACTTATTTCCTAAAGTAACAATAATAGCACGGGGCCTTGATTCATACACAACATGTCGCTTCCACGAGTATGGTTGTCCTAATAATACATCACAAAATTCAAGGGGAGAAATGTCACACAATACTTCATCCGTGAAGGGCATGATGTTGCATGGAAGGTGACACTGCTGTCTCACGTGAAGATCCCGTCCTTGGTGAAACCACCTGATGGTGTACGGTTGTGGATGTGTTGTGGTCGGTAAGCCCAACTTTTTCATGACCTTTGCTGAAATGAGGTTCTTTTGGCTCCCAATGTCGACAATGAACTGTAGCGGGGAGCCCTTTACCCACATCTGGGAGAGGAAGAGACACTCCCCCTCCTCTAGATCTTCGGGTTCCTCCTTCTAGATCTTCGTGGAAGCAACGGTGGCATTGAGCTCCGTATCTATAATCTACTTCCCTTTTTCATTCCCCTTGTCGGGTTCTGACTCAGAGTCGGAACCTACATCTGATTCTGAAACATTTAGCTCAACCACTAGTGACCGCTTGGCCCGACACTCACTTATGTTGTGAGTGGAGCTCTTATGGAACTCACACCACTTCCTCGTGTCCTTTTTCGGTTTCGCGGCATTGTTCTTTGCTTGCAGCTTTGGCGGGTTGTCTTGGGCCAACCCGCCTTGGCTTTATCCTTTGTTTCGCCGTTTTGGGGCACCTTTCCCTTGCTTCAGATTCACAGATCCAAAGTCTCGCTTCTTCTGTTTAAACTTTTGCTCGACCTTGACAGCATATCTGTATGTCGTGCTAAGCGAGGAGATGTTCAAGAATTCTATTTCTTCCTAGATGTACTTGTGCAGGCAACCATGGTATTTGAGTACCAAATGCTACTCCAAATCCTTGATACCCAACTTTGTGCGAAGGGTATGGAAAATATTTGACTCTGGCATGTCTTGGTCACTTTCATGCCGCAGCATGGTCCACTTTATATATTGATCCTCGTAGCTTCCAACAGGGTAGTATTACTCCTTGATGGCATCCCAGAATGAATTCCAAGTGGGTGCGGCTAAAAATAGTGAGCATGTACTTTCATTCGTATGCTCACAGTACGTTTCTCACCAGTCCTTGACGTGGGGGGCTACTTTGAGAAGAGCAAAAATGTTTTCTCGACTGGAAAAATCATGAACAAAAAAATAACCCTATAATAGATTTAACCATATATCGACGACATCTGCATCTATCTAACACTCGAATATGGGGATTTCAAAATTAACTTGTACCTCAAATAGTGTGGCATTTCCAGAGTAGCTGTTGGAAGTTGATGTGTCACCCTTGGGTAGCCGCTGAAGGATCTGGGCAAAGCTATCCATCATCGCATTCATTTGTCGCTTGAGGGCTTCTTCAAGCAAGATTGTGATAGGATCTCCTACCCCCTTGTCTTTCTTTTCATTCGCCATGGGAGGCTGTCGGTATTTGCAAGGCTGGTCTTTCAAAGGTTCAACCAATTCAAGCCCTAACTCTATATCTCGACCTCGTTGGGGACATGCAAAGAAAAATAGAGAAAAAAAGCAGATTACTATGATACCATTGATCCGGATTTAAACAAAAATGCAACAAATTA
This sequence comes from Pinus taeda, assembly GCA_000404065.3. NCBI lineage: Eukaryota > Viridiplantae > Streptophyta > Pinopsida > Pinales > Pinaceae > Pinus > Pinus taeda. Next base: position 5,969 of record APFE030471818.1, read on the forward strand.
AAGAGATAACCATAAACATAGAGATGCAGCGGAAATAATATTTCATTTCATTAATGTAAAATACTGAAATATGCTTACAAACAGAAATGGAAATACACTAGCTAGGGCGATGGTAGCTTATCTCTGAGAAGAGATGTGGCGGCTACTTTCCGCTGAACTAAACTACAATGAGGCTCAAGGGCCTTTTTATTATTGAACAATAAGAGAAAACCATAAACAACCAAAACCCTAACCCAAGGAGATGTAACACCAAGAGTTAATGGGCCCCGTTGGGGTGAGTTGGACAGCCAACTTTCCAGGGTCGTGACTTGCTCATATTATCTCTGTTTGACGCGCATGATAGTCCATTGGAAAGATCTCTCCGAGGAATACAACAAAAAAATATGATTTTAGACAAAAAATCGTTGGTGATAGATTTCCAAAAAAACGTCGTTTAGGGCCTCAAAACAGCTCCGGAAGTTTAGGACCCAAAAAGATGCTAAAAATAGTAAACTATGTTACAATTAAGAAAATTGAAAAACTGAAAGAAGCAATGGTGGGGGTCCAAATGGAATTAGTGGGTGGCCACCAATATCCACCTAGATCATTATATTATTTATTAAATTTCATTATTAGTAATAATTATTACCAATAATGAGGATATAATTAATTCTCATAATAGTATATTCTTATCTTTATTAATGCACCATTATCCTAGATATAATATTTATTAATAATTATTATTATCATTAGCTATTCCTATTACTAATTATTTCCTAAAAAAATTAAAAATTCTTTGTTCTTTTTCTATTTTATTAAATTAGGTTTTTTTGGTCAGCCATTTTTCCTCTGCTCAACCTTCCTTTTGCGATATATTCCTTTTTTCCTCTCTCTTCTAACTAGATTTTCCCTGACGATTTTCTTGTTGTAGACTTGAAATGTTGTCATAAAAATGAGTATTGTGGTTAATATTCTGAATAATTATTCTTAAGATTCTCACCAAATAAATATTCACTTAAACATTTTTATTTGACAAGTTTTATAATTATTTTATAATTAATATTTACCCACACTTACATGGTGGTACGTGCATGCTAAAGGTTCATATAGGCACAACATGGCAGTGTCGTCTATGCGCTTTTTAGCCAAACATACACAAAATCACTATGATTGTTTCTAAAATAGTCTAGTGATGCAACAATATTGAAAATATTAGGCTTCACTCAATGAACCTATGACATAACAAGTGCATCCATGGCATGCTAAACAATACCCTTAATTTGACTACATATTGGAAAATACCTCTAAAAATCACTTTAATTAACCCCCTAGCAATACGAACCCAATAGACCTTCCCAATTTAAAAAACCCCTACTTTCACTAGATATTGAAGGTATCCATTTTTCATTAACATTTTTTATACCCCTTTATATTTTCATTAAGTTTGAGCTCCATTTTTTATACACAGCATATAAAAACCCTTTACCCCCTATAATATGATCAATATATTATATCATTTTTTCCTCAATATATATCCCCCAATATGAGTGCACGTGGTCTAGTATTGCTCCCGCAGTGAAGTCTCGTAGTTTAAAATTAAAGAATATTTTTTTGGGCTTGGATTGGTCTTCCAAATGACACATTGGTGAGAGAGTGACTTAGCTGAATCGTGTGATGCAGTTGCAATGAGCCCACAGGCTACTGTTGATATGGCTAGGTGGGGGTTTTTGAAATACTTTCACAACCCATTAATCTGCTCATAGGGGGAGCTCTTGTTATTTATGATTATTTTGTGGAGACCTCATTGGGAGGTCTTCAATGTCTAGGGGACATATTTAGGGATATCGATAGAGGTCGATATCTACTTTATGATTTGGGTATTGGTTATATTTATTGAATGCAATGTTATGCATCAATTTATATGAATATGTCTATGAACCCTAGTTAGGGTTTGGTGTTAATGTGTTATAACTTGGATAATTAATCGTTAATTCCATTGTATTATTAATTAATCAAGGTTTATACGTTACATATATTGCATTTTGGACATTTACATGCCATTCATTTCAACCAAAAAATTGCCAGGTTTTAGAACAACCATGGCATGGTTAGAGATTTTTGCTTTCATATTTAAATTAGATATTTTTGACCTAGGTGGTTGTAGTAGCATTGCCCAACAGGTTGTTAGGGACATTATAGAAATAATTCTATAGAAACCATTTCATTCCTTCACTATAGTCATAGGGATTTCAAAAAAATCCATTATGGAAAACAAGGAGAGCATGCAAGATAATTATAGTCAATGCATGATACAAATCAACTATTTCATAGTGAAATGAATGAAGGTCACACATCGTCTATGAATTTTCCCATTTATTTTCAATGTACTCAAAGCAACGACGAGAGACCCGTGACATGGTTACCATTAATGAATAATGAAATACTAGGGGAGAAAAAGTTGGAGTGCAAAACAATTTTGAGAGTTTGTTAAATCATGTACCATTCGCTGAGTTTAACAAAACCAATCCTTGTTAACATGAAAATCAAATTCAACAAATCCGGTTTCGTGAATTTGTGGATTCTCAAATTGAAACTCAATCAGAGGATAATGAGGAGGTTATAAATGAAATGGAAGGTGGTAACTATGGAGGGGGGGATGAAGGATGTTAGAAGCAACATAAGCTAAAAATGATATAATGTTTGATGGATTAATATTCCAAAAAGATTGAATTGTTTTGTTTGTTAAAATAATGGAAAGAGTCATGATCAACTTGGAAAGAATGGAAAGAGTTAGGATTTCCTTTGTTTTTTTTTATCTGTCATTCAAATATTATGTATTATGTTTTTTTCAAGGTATAAAAATGATTTTTTTTTGTTAATATAAGTTTTTGGTTTGTCTTAGTATTAATGTAACCACACATTTGAAATTTATATATCCAATCACAAAATATATTTATTTTCTAATCAAACTAATAAATAAACCTATTTAATAAAAACTGACTTATGTCACCAGCATGCCAATGCTAAAGAAACTACATAAATCTTTCCAAACCAAAGGAAAACTCACTATTTCACCTGCTAGAAAAAAAAAGAAAATTTAGTGTTATATATAGAATACTAATGGCCCATGGGTGCATACATGTGAGTGTGATTCTCAACCTTTAAGATTTAGGCTTTAATGTTAATGTTTTAGGCTTAAGTGCTTACATTGTAGGATTGTATTGTGTGAGCCCTTTAATATTTAGGCTTCAATGTTCATGCGCTAGGCTTAAGTTTGTACAATGTAAGATTTCATGGTGTGGGTGAACCCAAAGACTAGTTTTATCTCGTAAGTCTAAAGATCTACTATGAGTGATCCTATTTATATTCACTTCTCAACACTATTGGGGCAGTATACACTTATCTTGAAGTCTCATATTAAAGTCTTAATATTGTGGGTGTGGCATGGTGCAATACTTATCTTGTGTGAGTCATTAACTTCCTTTGTTTTTTGTAATTTCATTTGAAATTATTTTTTATTTGAAATTGGTATATATTCCCCAAAGGTTAGCGCAGCTAGTCTAGAGCCCAATGTGAAGTTCTTTGATTCATTGCTAGTTGTTGGTTTGACTCTCTTGGATTCTCTTGTGGAAAGGCCCATAAGTACTCTAAGGGTTTTTGGTTCTTTCATTCCAAGTATGTATAGATATGTCATTAATCAAAATGAAGGTTTGAGAAATTAAGTGACCATTCTCAATGTTGTGTAGATTTTAAAATGGTTAGTGTCTGATAGTTAAATAATGAAAATACTAGTAAATACTCATCAAATTTAACCTCTAAGACTCATGAATGTAAGAAAATCATTTTTTCTCTTTCAGTAAACTAGAAGATTAATCATGAAGGGCTCAAAGGATCCATAGACATTTGAGGGGAAAAAACACACATAAAATCTGCATTTGATTCAAATCCATATACATAAGAATAAATATCCAGAGCTTATGCATAATAAGCTTGTTCCTATCCAATATCCAATCTACAGTGTATGTAATGATTATATATAAAGTTGAATTATGAGGAATCATGTACTAGTTTGAATGACTAAAGATTGACATAGCCAACCCCAATATCCAATCTATAGTGTTTATAAAGACTATAGATAAGGTTGAATTGTGAGGAAGCTTGAACTAGTTTGAATGACTAAAGATTGGCATAACCAACCCCTTGGTATAAAGGGTTGATTTTATATAAGATTTTTTATGCCTTTAACATGGCACCATGTTCATTTCTCTTATGGAGTTGTGAGATGGACTAAAGATCAACATAGCCAACCCTAATATCCAATCTACAGTTTATGTAATGACTATAGATAAGGTTGAATTGTGAGGAAGCTTGGACAAGTTTGAACAATTAAAGATTGGCATAGCCAACCCTTTGTTATAAAGAGTTGATCTTATATAAGAATTTTGATGCCTTTTACATGGCACCACAGTCAATTCTCTTGTGGAGTCGTGATATGGTCTGTAAAGAAAATCAGTTAAAAGAAAAAATTATAATAATAGGGGTTATATGCAGCATTGTTGCTTAGTACCTCACTCTTATGCAAAAAGTAGTTGATGTAAAAGAAACAAATCTCTCTTTCTAGGTGAATGACTTCTAGATATATGAAAATTAAGTGAAAGGGTTGAATGGAAAGCACTAGGAGCCATAAATTTCAATATTTTATGAAAAAAAAAATTCCCAAGGAAAAATCATAACTTTTCATTAATTAGAAAAATTACATGTAGTAGATTCATGTATGGCATATGCAGTATGTTGGCTATAGCCTTCAAAAAACATAAGTATGTTGGCCATAGCCATTCAAAAAAATATAGACTATACATAATTTACAACGCAAGGTATATTGATAAGTTCATGAGCAAAAATATATACAAAGTATCAACTAGTACTAATATAATCACTACTAAAAACTGCACAAAATTACGGCCTGTCGGCCCTCTGATAGGCCCGATCTATATAGGGATGATGATAGTACTGGAAATGTTCATCTCCATGCTACTCCTATATTATCCACAGTCCTATGGGATGTGTCATGGCCGCCTTGGAAAGTTGGTCAGCAGTTGAATTGCGTTTCCTGTAAATATGTTGACATGAGATATAGTTAAATTGTGCTTTAAGATCACGATTTCATTCAATATGTTCCTGAGAGAGTGCATATGACATGCTGATATGTTATTAAACCAATTGATGATGATTTTTGAATCTCCAAAAATTTGAATATGATTGCATGCATGTGCAAGTGCAAAATGTAGAAGATGTCTAAGAGAGATCAATTTTGCATAGTTGTTTGCCCCCCTTCATAAGCCCATTTGTATTTTGTAGTGATTATTTTCAGTTTTATGTAGTAGAATCCCCCCTCCACAACATTGTGCTTGTGCTGCACCATCACAATAGGCCCAAGGAATATTGCAATCAATGGTTTTAGGTAAAACAACATGACCAACAGGTGTATGATTTTCATCTAGTATTTCATGATATGAAACAACAATTTTGGCAATGGAGGATTGCCATCGAGCCATTTTATCTCTAAAAATGAGCCCATTTCTTGCAAGCCAAATAGACAAACAAATAAGCAGCAAAAGGCAGTGGAATTTTGGATTCAGGGATCCGGCTCACCAAAATTCCCAAGCATTTTCTACATTGAATCCATGCCATCCGATTGTTATGGATAGGGCAGCAAGGACATGTTCCCAAATGTGATTCACCATCGGGCAAGACAGGAAAAGGTGGTCATTTGTTTCCTCTGCTTGATGATAGAGCACGCACCAAGTGGGGCCAAAGAAGGATCCATGCATTAAGTTGTGCCTTGTTGGTGTCTTATTTCAAATGAAATTCGACATAAATAGTTTCGTGCACGGAGGCGATTTTAGCTTCCAAAGCTTTCACCACAATCCAAAATCACAAGTGGTCTGTGGGCATTATGAATGACAGGATAACCAGCCTTTGGGGAGTATGTGCCATGTTCAACAGGGGTCCATATGGTTTCATCAATGCCATATTTTATACGAACATGTGATTCAATCAGTGCTATGATATAGCCTTCCCAATATTGCCACCAATGAACAGGAATGCCCAAATACTCCGCTGAAAGCCATGCTTGTGTAAAGATTGTGATATTCCCCAGATCAACAATATGGGTAGTCACATTAATATTTTTGTGTTTGAGAAATTGTATGAGGTCAGGAGGTAATCAAAACATGTTACCACAGCTTGACCATGGATCGATGCCAATGCGTATGGATGAGCCATTGTTGATTCTCTAGGGGAGTCCATTCCTGATAGTAGGCATGGTGTGTAGGATTTCTTGCGAGACCATTGATATCCTAGATCACTGCCAGGTGGGAAAATGAATCTAGTCCATGATTTGATGTGTCCAGATGTATTTGTAGTAGATCACTTATGTCCAAAGACTATGGGAGGTGAGGATAAGACAATCCATCTTTGTAGCTAGTGCATGTGTGAAGGAGGATAGATCCTTCAGTCCCCAACTGCCCCATTTCTTTGGTATTGCAATATGTTTCTAGCCCACCCACGAAAATGGTTTTCCTTCCTTATATCCATTCCAATGGAATCTGCAGCAAAGTTTTTGAATCTGAGATAAAATTCATTTAGGAATCCATGCCAGAGACATCCAATAAACAGGTGAAGCCTCCAAGATTGTTTTGATAAGCACTAATCGACATGCCCTAGAGAGGAATTTGTGATTCAGGTTGAGTAACCATTTTTGGATCTTGACCACAAGCCATATCTAGTCAACAATCTTGTAGCGGTGAGGCTTGATCTAGAAGGCAAGATATTTGAGTCCATCCTTCAGTTGATGGCTCTGAAAAGGAAATTTATGCAGTACAACCCGAGCCTTCTGTGGAGTGAAGGCTGATAGAGTTATGGTGTATTTCAGTTGATTTCCTTCCATACATGTGGCCATAGAGAAAAGTAGTAAAATGTCGAAGAAAGTAGTAGTGTCCTGTAAGCCTCCATTGAGGAAAATGAGCACATCATCCATGAAGAGTAGCCTAGTGAGTATAAAATGTTTTGAAATTTTGAGTCTCTGTAATCATCAATCTTGCTTGGCAGATACTATGAGCCTACTAAGTCCTTCCATGACGATCATAAAAGGGAGAGTGGACAACCTTGTCTAAGTCCACATTTTGCATGAAAGAAGTTTGAAGCAAAGCCATTTATCAAGAAACTAGAGACAGTAGTGATGCAACACATAACCCAATTAATAAAGGGAGGAGGAAATCCCGGGTGGGTGAGGATCATTTTAATATAGATTCAACTAACACAATCAAAAGCTTTGGCTAAGTCAATTTTGAGAATGACACCTTTGAGCTTTTTAGATTTCATGGAGTGTAGGGATTCCTGTGCAATGCCAATAACCTCATGAATTTGTCTATTGTAGAGGAAAGAAAATTGTTCAGGAGAGATGTGACATGAGAAAATAGGCTTAAGTCGATTGGAAATGATCTTGTAAAGACAGTTGTAGAGAGAAATAGGTCTAAAATCATTGAAAGATGCGGGGGAGTGAGATTTGGGAATAAGGGTAATGAAGGTTGAGTTAATAGCCTTGTACATGCTTCCTGATGTCCTGCATTCCTCCACCACCTTTAGAAGATCCTAAACAATAGTTTCATAAAAAGCTAGATAAAACTCAATAGTCCATCCATCTGTCCCTAGACTCTTGTCTTTTTTTGAATCATTTTAAAGTGCTTTCCAATTCTCCCACCGTGACTAGGGATGTGAGCTCCTCTACCTCATACAGGTCAACAAACTGAGGGAAATGACTTGCTATCTGGACAATTTCATCAAGGGTGGCACTAGGGGGGGCCTTGAAGAGTTTATGGAAGTGAGAGTTTCCCATATGTGTCAGCTGATTAAATGATGTTGCACGATTACCGTCCTCCTTAGCCATGTGCCAGATGGTGTTGCTGACTTTCCTTGTGTTTGAAAAATTGTGGAAGAACATTGTATTCTCATCGCTAGCCTATAGCCAAATATCCAAACTTCAAAGGCGCTAAGTTTCTTCCCTCTCTTTAAGGATTTTAGATCGCCGAGTCTCCAGGTTGATAAGGTGGGATTTAGCCTCCACAGATGTAAATCCATGCCCCTGCTCATCCAATAGATTGGCTAGAGTGGACTTAATGCTCCTGAGGGTCTTCTCATCCTGATCTCTTTTTTCCTTGGCCCATTTGATAGATAATCCCTTGATTTATTGCAGGTTGTAATAGAAACCCTCAACTATGGTTCTTCTTGTGGAAGGTGGATGAGAATGCCAAAATTGGTAATCAGGTGTATGTAACTGGGATCCTTTAGCTAGGTGGAGTTGAATTTGAAGGGTGACCTAGGCTTCTAAAAGGGACTAGACAAATCCATGTAGGTGGGAGAGTGATCTGATATGCCTCCATAGCCTACCCATTGTCTGTCCTTTGATAGACCTCTCACCAGTGGTTCCTTTATGAGAAACCAATATAAACACCTGGCCATTGCAACCTCCCCAATTCTTCTATTACACCATGTAGGTTGATATTTTACCATAGGGATATTAATCAAGTGATCTTGTTCAAGGAGCTACACCATAACATCTGATAAGGGATCCACCTGTGCATTTCTTCCCCATGATTCCCCATAACCAATGGATAAATTCAAATCTCCTCCCAAAATGATATTATCAGAATTTACAAAGGAAAGATTTAGGAGGTGATTCCAAAATGCATATCTATTTTGACAAGGAGAATATACATTGACAATCTTGAGATCCATGCCCAGATCCGAGGAAAATATATCCATGCCTATGAAGCCAACACCTCCCTAGGAGGCCTTGAGGTGTATAGTGCGATGGTTTATACCCAGGGCAAGCCCTCCAAAACATCCCATGACATCAAGTGCCTGGAAGGTCCATCCCAGCTTCACATATTGTAGCATAGGTATAATATGGTCAGCCAAGCCAAGTGTTTCTTGTAGGAAGATAATATCAACAATCTCAGATTCAAATAATCTTCTTAGGGCTAGTTTTTTAGGAGGGCTAGCCGAACCTATGTAGTTAAAGGAGAGCCACTTCATGGGGGAGGCTATGGGTGGGTAGATTGTGCTCTAAGTACCCAATCAAGTGTGGATTGTCTCCCATAAGGCACATCCACATCGGCTTGCTGGATGGCCTTAGAAATATGATATTTTCACCAATTGTTGGATTTGGAAGAGTGAGGAGGGGAGACCATGACAAGCCCATAATCCGCAAAAGTCTCAGGTGGATGAGATGCACGGGAACAAAGGTTATAATAGTAAGAGTGTCGAGAGGAGATTGAAGGGTACAAAAGAGGGGGTGTGCATGCCAGATCGAGGATAGCAGGAGGAGTAGTCGAGTTAACCAGAAGGTGGATGTTTAGGGGGCACGTGATAGTTGTAGAGGTAAAGTCCAATATATATGCAAATGCAGGGTGCTATGCATGGAAATAAATTGAAGCATAAAAAATAGAGCAAGAGAGAGGAGGTATACTCGATGATCAAGCAGTCATAGTGACAACCCTGGATCTCGTCATCGGTAGGGATGGAGGACAGTGATTGTTCGAGGATGGCATCTGATTCAAACCAGCCGCCATCGCCTGAGGAAGATTTTCCTGTGGAGTCTATGCAGCAGTAGAAGAGGGTGTAGAAGGCACAACTTCCTTTGCTTCTTTATAAGAAGAAGCAATCTTACAAACCACTGGAAATTCCTTGTAAAGATTCCCTACCTTGTGGCACCTTCAACATCTGAATGACACACCTTCGTAATCCAATATTTGAATGCCGGTGAAATTATTCCACGGCAGAGTGATTTTTTCTTCCAACCCCTCTCCGGTATCCAGATAAACCAAAATTCAAGCCATAGACTGATTTCCAGAGCTAATGTATGATTTGTCATAATCCAAGTAGGAGCCAAGTGCATTGCTGATGTAGATGAATATATCTTCAGACCAAAAGTGGAGGGGTAGACCTAGCAACCTGACCCATAGTGGTACATCTCCAATTTGTTCCCGCTCTGTATCAAAAAGAGGGCACCCACGCTTTAGCATGACCAGAGCCATCTCTATATGCCAATATCTAGAGAGCGCCCAATTAGTATATTCCTCTTGCTAAAAGTAAAGTGTGAACCACCCCCAAGCCAGCATTTGTACCTTTGGGAGTCCCCTGAAGATGCTCCCCCATATCTCTTTGACCAAGAGGCGAAGTCTCTTAACAGAATAAGCATGGCCACAAACTCTTCCAAGTAGAACCCTGATTGCCGTGTCAACAACTTCCCCCATATTAGTTTGTAGATTTCTGTGGAGTGGTTTATGAGAGATTGAATTCAGATGTTCCACAGTGTTCATCTTTTTGTTTGGACCCCTTCTCCAAATTTTAGGGCCAGATCCTTGCTCGTGGCCTTCACACACTTTAGCTTTCTTTTTCCTGTGTGTAGCGTAGTCGGGTAATCTTGTAAGGGATCTTGAGTGCCTTGGTGCTCCTGCTAAGGCTACTGGGTGGAATGGTGAGCTTTGATCATTAGAGTATTAAAACAACCCAATGGGGTGAAAGAGGTACCTGACATAGATGCAGGAGAGGCGTGCAGAATGGAATATGGCTGAGAGGGGCCAGCGCTAAATGAAACCAACAGAGGAGGGTAGCTCAAAGGATGTTGGATGGAAAAATCTCTGGATGGCGACGGGTCCAAAGGGGGGATGGTGGCTTGTAGGAGGCAAGAAAATGGAGGGTAGCTGGCGAAAGGGGAGGGCAATCGAGTGTCGAGGAGTCGATAGATAGAGCGGCAAACGGAAGGCTAGATGAGGAATGATCAGGGAGCGAATGGGAGGGAGGAGTAACATAAAGTGTGAGAATGATGGACCCCGAATCCCAGCAGGCATAGAATCTGGCGGAGGATTAAGGCACGACCAAATAGGGTCATACGGGTTAGGGTTGACGGAGTAGTCCACCTCTTCTGCATCCATGTTCGACATCCTGCAGCAGCTCCGTCGATAGTGAAAGGGAATCTGATGACAACAAATCCGAAGTGCAAGTGCCAACTGTGACAGTGAGAACGACAACACATCTGCGAGTGTTTAGTATGTGAGGGTTCAGCTGTAGACAGTGGAGTGGAAACCCTAACCGTGCTCCTAGTTTGGAAAAGGCGCAGGCACCTTGTTCTTCAATATTCCATAATTAACACAATTGTCGAACCAAATTTACATTATGATTATAGAATAAATGACATGGTTGTATTGTGCAAGTAAAAAAATAATATAAACGATGTGTTGATAGGTATAATAATATAACAAATCTTAATAAAAGGACTAAAAAATTGGAGATAAAAATTAAACGTTCCTATGGAGAGAGAATAATAATATTATGAAATATGGTTATATATAATTCAAGGAGAGGCATCTCTATTTTGACCCCCCCCCCCAAGGTGGATGAACCCACGTTGACTTATACTTTGTTAATATTTGGATGACCGTGATTAGGTTCAGAGGGAATATGCTTCATTTGAGTCACATGTCAATGACTGAGGCGATTAGGAGCATAAATTAATTTTGGGAAAATAAAAAATAAATTTAACCCTGTGACAACCTCAGGCGACAACATCAACGTGTGAAAAGACATTAAACAATAAACATTAATATAATATTTAATTAACATTAAACATTAATAACGTTAGTAATATTAAACATTAAATAATAAACATAAAACATTAATATAATGTTTAATTAATATAAAACATTAAACATTAAAACTATTAAAAAAAACATTAAACATGAATGAATAAATGTTGAACATTACTAAGCATTGAAAGACATTAAAATTATTAAACAATAAATGTTAAACAATATTAAACGTTAATAAACATTGAAAACATTAAACATTGGCATTTATAAACATTAGTAAACATAAATGTTAAACATTATTAAACATTAAACAACATTAAACAACATGAATAAACATTAAGCATTAATAGACACTAATCACTGTAAATATTAATAAACATTAAAAGATTAAATATAAAAAAACCCAGTTAAACATAAAATTAATAAGCATTAAGTATTTAAACATTAGTAAACATTAATAAAAATTAAAGATTATTAAACATTAATTAAAATTATGAAAAATCAACTAGTATTAATAAAAATTAAACATTAATACAATAAATAATGTTAAACATTAATTATGAAATGTTAAACATTAATTAAGATGATTAAACATTAATTAACATTAAAAAAAATTAAAGACTTAAACATAGAGATTTAAACATGGAAGATATACCCATTTAAATTTAAAATGTTGTTTGTAAAATATTAACATTTAAATACGAAACATTAATAATGACATGTTAATATTTAAATATTCAATACGAAATATTTAAATATAAAAAATATGAAATAAATATGGTGAAATATTAACCTATGAAATATGAACATGGGTAAAACTATGAACATTGACATATTAAATATAGGCGTAGTCTAACTTATATACAAAATATTGTTTTTTGTTGGAATTCACCAAAATCTGACAATACAATTTCAAGATCTTTTGTTGTTTAAAATATGTTTTTGAATGTATAAATGGCTCTAGCACATTTGAAAACACTTAGAGCACTCGAATTATGCAGGTTAAACAATTTAAACTTAAGTTCTTAAAAATCTTTGTTGGATTTTGATTAAAATTAACCAGAAAAAATAGTTGTGAAAAAGGCCATTTTGTTTATAAGTTAGACTACACTTTAAATATAAGGTATCAATTGAAATATAAGATAAGAAAGGTTCATTTAACACAACTAGCATCTTTGTGGTGTCTTTCAAAAGACGATTTACTTTGGCACATCGGGGAAATCCTTAGTGTAATGATCTTCATGACAAATAAGGCAAGGATATTTAGGCTTTCGCTTTGATGAATCACCAACATACGATTTTTGGGAATCTTTTTTGGGGGTATCCTGATTAGATTTTCATTTACCCTTTTTCTTCCCTTTGGAGGATTTATCTATTGCGATAGACTAGACAACATTTACCTCTGAGGTTTTACCAGGATTCTTTGAGTTATCTCTAGTATTGGAGGTCGCAGCAGCCTGAGCAGATTTAGGTTTCATAGAAGCAATAGGGGTACTACTAGACTGTTGGGCAACCAATCTAATGATACCATCAATGTGTGGTGTATCTGCGGGTGTGGAGGATTCATGACCAATCGAAGGTCGCTGGGCACTAGGTAACAATGCATACAATGTGCCAAATTGTGAATAGACAAGATCCAAATACTAGGGTTGGATTGGAACTTGTGGCCAGAGGGGAGGATTACCAGCCCCATAAGAATATTGCATTTGAGGACCATACTACATTTGAGGACATGCCAGCTGATAAGGAGTTTGGAACTGTTGAGAGCTAGTAGGAACATAAGGTTGTTGGTAGGAAGGTTGAGTCAAGGGGACTTGGTGAACTTGTAAAGGGGTCCTTGTGAAGTTACCTGATACAGGTGGAATTGGTGTTCCATTTGGGTTAGAAACAACACCAATGGGTTAACTTACCCCCGATGTGGGAGGAGGGGGTGCATAGTTTCCACCAGAAGCATGAGGTACGTAGGGAAGAGGTAGTTGACCCCCAGATAGTGGAACATATGACTTTGTAGGCTGTCCACTCACATTGGGGACTGTAGTTACCGTGGCTATAGTAGGAGGAGAAAAAGGATTGAGAGGAACATGTGTTCCACCTACCGTCGCTGCAGATTGATAAGTCAATGCAGGTTGGTTAGGGGTCTGCGTGTTTGGAACAAACGAGCTAGTAGTAGGAGTGCCACTAGATGACCAAACAAGGTTATGAAATTGTGAAGTTGCACCAAAATTGTCGAAAAAAGCATCTCCGAGAGAGTTATAACCCAGTGGGACCAAGGGCGCGCTATAAGCAAGAGGAGTACTTGGCCTAATTGGCATGTGGGGAGCAGAAATATAAGGAAAGTTTTCAGGAGAAAGAAGTAATAGAGGATCAATCGCCATACGTGGAATATGATTTCCAGAAGTTTCCACATGAATACCTTTAGGTGTTGACTCTATAGGTGGGTTATCACCTTCTATTGCCATGGTTGGTAAGAGTTATTTGTTTGGAACCCAAGTCGCTAGGGATAAGGACTCAAAGGTATGTTAGGAGTATCAAAAGGAGTATACGGATGTGGAGGTGAAAAATACACAAGATCTGCAATATTTTATTCAAAGAGTGGATTAGGAGGGAAAAGCAAGAACTTTGAAGTAGGTTGAGGACTAGCCAGAGGAGAGTCCCTAGATGAGCCTACTGACTCTGGCGATGGTCGGGAAGCAAGGGGTTAGATACTTAGGATGAGACCAAGTTCAACACCTTGGTTTTCAAGGGATTTAGGCTCAACAGTATCGAAACCTACAAATCTAGGTGAATTAGGTACATTAGCATCTCCATTGTGTGTGTATCCGAGGTCTCGTTTTGAACTCCTCGTGATTCTGCCACGATGTATTTTAAGGAAATCAATCACGAATGTGTGTTGGTGAATGATTCGGGCTTGATTATGATTTTACAATTAATCATTAATGTTAAGGATAAAAGGAGCTTTCATTTCACGGGTAAGATGTTATTCTGTGGTTGATTGATTTTATAAATTAACAAAAAGAAATAAATCAAAAAGGGGTAAACTAGGCATGCGGGTTTACCAATAAACAATGAACTGCAATATACACCTTAGTGAACCAAGGACTTAATGTACGACAACCAATCTCCCTGAATGTTTTGTTTGATGTATGATGGTATATAAGGTGGAAAAATCGGCTACATGTGGATGGATAGCAACCTATTGGGGACTCCCAAAATATACGCGAAGGTATGTGGGAGTGTAGTCCGTAGTAGTGATGTCTAATGCGTAACCTTTCAATGAGATCATTCCCATATACTTCCCATGTGTGGAGCACCTCCAATATACCCAAAAATACTAGAGGACGATCCTATACACTTCCGTATGTGGAACGAGATTTCACCCTCGGGATACAATGCTGGAAAATAATGACAACTCGTATGTTTAATGATGTTGGAACACGTCTCTAGCCTAGACCTCTAAATGTTTTTGTTAATTTTCCAAATGCTCCTTAGTTAATTGAGATAAATTTTAAGTTGATATTCAATTAAGTTTCAGTTTTAAGGCTCAAATATTGATGTCACCTGAACACGTATGATGCAACTAGTATGAAAAGTGATTCTTTTCAATTCAATGAAAGTTATTTAGCATCGGGAAGAGGTTCAAGCATTGATACAACAATCAAGTATACAACAAACAAAGATTCTGATCCAGGTGTATATTTGTGGCCACCCTCCTATTCCACTTGGACCCCCAACACTGTCTCTTTCAGTTTTTTAGTTTCCTTAATTGTAGCACAATTTACTATTTTTGGCATTTTTTTTTTCGGGTCTTGAACTTCCACAACCATTTTGAGGCCCTAAACAACGTTTTTAGGGAAAACAAAGAGACTGAAAAAGTCCCAATCTAGGAAACTTATATTTTTTTTGCCCTGCTCTTTGAGATATTTGAAACGAGGTATTATGATAGCCAAATGGAGATCGTATGCCAAAGTTACGACTCCGGGAAATTGATGTACCAATTTACCCAAACAGGGCCTACAGTTTTGGTGCTTCATCTCCTAGGCTTAGGTTTTTGGATGTTTAGGGTTCTCCATTGTTTCTCAATAATAAATACACCTAGAACCTCATTGTAACACAGTTCAGAAGCATGTAACTAGCACATCTCTTCTAAGAGATAAGCTACCATTGCCCGAGGCAGCCTTATTTCCATTCTGTTTGTAAGCATATTTTAATATTTGATATTAATGAAATTGAGTGTTATTTATGCTACATCTTTTTATTTATGGTTACATTTGTAATTTGTTGCATTCCTTTTTAAATTTAGATCAGTGCTATCAGAGCAGTTTGTTGTTTCTCCATTTTTCTTTGCATGTCCCCAACAAGGTCAGGATATAAGGAGTTAGGGCTTGAACTGGTCGAACCTTTGCAAGACCAGTCTCGCAAATCCTGACAACCTCCCACAGGGGAAGAAAAGAAAGACGAGGGGGTAGGATATCCTTTCAAAATCTTGCTTGAAGAAGGGCTCGAGCGACAAAGGAACGCAATGATCGACAACTTTGCCCAGATCCTTTAATGACTACCCATGGGTGACGCATCTACTTCCAGCAGCTACTTTGGAAGTGCCAGACCCTTTAAGGTACCAATTAACTTTGACATTCCTATATTTGAGGGCTATACAGATGCAGACACCATAGATAAATGGTTGAATCTTTGTTCATGATTTTTCCAATCGGTAAAATATTACTTTTTCTCTTCTCAAAGTCGTCCCCCATGTTAAGGATTGGTGGGAAACCTACTGTGAGCAGAAGGATGAAAGTGAGCCCTAACTATTTTTGGCCACGCCCACTTGGGATACATTCCAAGATGTCATTAAGGAACAATACTACCTTGTTGGGAGAGGACATAGAGTGGAGCACACTATGACAGGGAAGGTACCAAGACGTGCCAGTGTTTACCAATGTTTTTAATACTCTTCGAACGAATTTGGATATCAAGGATTATGAGAAACATTTGGTACTCAATTACCATGATTGCCTACACAGGTACATCTAGGATGAGATGGAGTTCTTGGACATCTCCTTGCTCAGCAAAACATACCGATATTATTGTCTCGACAATCCTCTCCGTGGACAGAGACAATCCCTCTAGTCCAATGAGTGGGACTAGCAACCTACGTGACAATCTAGTGGACACTTTCCTAAGTTACAATTGAAATAAGAGACAAAGAAGATGGCCTACCTCGTTCTGATGCTATCACGTCTTCCTTCGTTGAAGACCTTGAATCACTTTCATCATGGGGTCGGTCCTGCTACTCACAACGTTTAAACACTTGCACAAGAGATCAAGACACAACAAAGCATGCAAATACAAATGTCATAATCAAAAGTAACCTACTTAACAGATCAAGGAGTGCTAAGATAAATGATACATAATCACACTCATTTATGGAAAATGAACCAATAGTTGTATATTAATAGAATAAAGGAGTAAGCATACAACCAAGTCTTGATGTCAATAGGCTTTCCTTGAATGAATGTCCAAGTCCAAGCTAGGCTCTCCAATCACTCCTTCTCCAAGCCAAATGAGTAGCATATAGGCACAATCTTAGCATAAGGGTGCAAATAGACAAAGACCAACCATCTGGGAATGGGAGAGGATGAATATATAGGCAGGGAAAGGGAGTTAGGATCTCTCCAAAGATAAGAGTATGCCCTCATCTCAAGGAGGTAGCTCATAGAGATAAGACCAAGAGGCCAAGTTGGGAGAACTCAACCTCATCTACATCGAAAAACCTCTAGGTTATTGTTGTG
The DNA here is from genome assembly GCA_000404065.3 of Pinus taeda. Classification (NCBI taxonomy): domain Eukaryota; kingdom Viridiplantae; phylum Streptophyta; class Pinopsida; order Pinales; family Pinaceae; genus Pinus; species Pinus taeda. Next base: position 23,385 of record APFE030471818.1, read on the forward strand.
GAAGCTTCTAGATCACGAAGTTTCTCATCATCTTTAGGAAAATTACCTTTTCGGGATCATCGCGGGTATACAAGCAAATAGAGTGATGACATCACGGGTCTGGTATAGTGTAACAGGCGACCATCGCGGTTTTTATTATCATAAGGTCGATGCTTCTCAAATTAAGCTTTTAGAGCTATTTTTTCTAGGGGAAGCTCAAGGCATTTTCCAATCAATGTTTTAGGGAGGATTTGAGCTACATATATGAATGAGTACACTGCATGATGGTCATATTTCGGGAAATCTGAGGTATGTCACAGGGAAGTGCTGAAGGTGTGACAAAATATTGTGTAACAGATGCCTCCTAAAGCATGAAGGAAAAATGGGGAGTGATGGCTGAGATGCTTTATGAGCTTTTGCAAGGACGAGAACAAACATTCTCAGGGGACCTGTAAATCAAGGATGCATATACATATACGTATTTGATATCAAATCATGAATCCACGGTATGGACGTAGCCATCTAGATAAAAAGGACTATGTGAAAGGATCCATGGTATGGGCGCTATTATCACTCCAAAACTTCTCTAGAGTTGTTATGAAAGAAATGATAGAGGTAACCACAAACCAACTTTGGAGATTAGGATCTAGCCTTCCTAATACTCAGAGAGGGCTCTCTCTTTATATTTTAACTTTGTTTTAGTTATTTGATTTTAGGCTAGTTATGATTGTACTTGGGTTTTGATTTGAATTTGGTGGTGAGATCACTGACTTAGATGGATAGAGGGATGTATTTTACCATTGGGCTATTGGGTCAAATGTCAAGAAAACAGGAAGAGGGCTCTTTCTTTATATTTTAACTTTGTTTTAGTTATTTGATTTTAGGCTAGTTATGATTGTACTTGGGTTTTGATTTGAATTTGATGGTGATATCATTGACTTAGATGGATAGATGGATGCATTTTACCATTGGGCTATTGGGTCAAATGTCAAGAAAACAGGACTAGATCAAGTTCTAAAAATAGTGTCTATAGGGCAAGGTAGCAGAGTAATTTCAAGTCTTAAATTTGGATGCTGAAGTTGATTTCAATTGGCTCCAAGGAGAAATCAAGGGTTCCTTAGGCCGAATTGTGAAGGAAATGAAAGAGGTAAACCAGGATGGGAGAGAAATTAAGAATTCTCAGATCCGGATATCCGAAGAAAACATAGAAATGATTAATTGTTCAAGACAAAGTGTACTTAAACAAATTCTGAAATAAATTTCCATTTAATTCATTCACTTTAGATAACATGTAAGTTTGTGAAATACATAAGAAGATAACAAATTTGACTTAAATACTTCACTATAATAGCTCAACACATGAATCCTGTAATGCAATCTCTTTATTACTTAGTCCAGTCCACTGACTTGAAAAATTGGTACAATAACCCTTAGGTTTATGATCAATACAACTCTACAAATGTATAGCAATCCACACTCAACACTTCAAATTATGAATTATTTATACAAAAATACTTTACAAAATATTCCAAATTGTCTAGGGAATTTATCTAGGAGAAAGAAATATATTCATCTAAGAAGATAGAGACATATGTTCAACTTCTGTATGCTGTCCCTGTTTATTTGGTTGTGCTGTCCTTATGCTCTGATATTTTTCTGTTATTCTCTGCCTTGCTGTTGGTCTTCACGTTGACTTTTCTTTTTACTTTGATTGTGCATTTTCACTTTGACTGTGCATTTTTATAGCAAGTCATTTAACTTATCCCACGTGTTTGCATCTGGTAATTGAATATTTACCATCCTCCTATAAATTTCATCTGCTTCTGTGTACTTGGCAAAAGTGGGTTTATTTACAAAAAGGTGTTTTACCTCATGTTGGAGGTCAAACAGGTTCTCAAATGTCTGATATAGAACTTTTCCAGTAGGCATCCCCTTCATAGAGGAAGTATTTACCTAATCCCTTGCCACCTCTCTTTTCATTCTGTTGCAGTCTTCCTGTGGCATCAATTTTTCATTTATCACCAAGGGATCTGGCATACCTTTCTGCCTCAAAACATCAAACTTAACCCTGAACCTATCTATAGCCATCTGCATGGTTTGGAATTTATCCTCAAGGTTCATCATTAAATTCCTCTTGCTGAGCACCTTTTTTACTTTTAGTATTGTTCTAGTCCTATCAAGTATGTCCAACTCCTGCAACTCATATTTGTTTTTAGAGTTAAGGAAATGGATAATTCGAGTGGCTTCTTCTCGCATGTCTCCTAGTTCTTCCTGCTTCTGTAGCCTCTTTGACTAAGTCACTTTGTTCAAATATGACTTGAATGGATGGCCAAATATCATTGGCAGAGTCAATGATATTTGCCCATATTTGTTCTTTAGCTTGGCCAAGTGGCTCCTTTAATGTTAGCTCTTTTTCTAAGCTCTTCATCCTTTCAGTCAACCTGGTTGACTTTTGTACTTCTTCTTTGTGCATAATCTGTGCAAGCTTGTTATCATTCTTTAGAGAGGTTATCTTTTCCTTAAGCTTATTTATCTCTATAGTCTGAATGGACATGTCCTCCATTGCTTTGACAGACTTTCTTGCTTCATCACTTGGTTGGGCTGCTGCTGATGTCGAAACTGTTGCTGATGTAGATGTTGTGGCAGCTGTAGTGTTGTATCTAGTGGAGATGTAGTAGCCAATGAAGCTACGAAGGTGGATGGTATTGCTGTAGTGACTATTGGAATGACAATGGTAGTGGCAGTGGTAGTCTCAAGGTTGGCCTGTTTTAATTGTATCAGGTTGTCCAATGCCTTCTTCATCTCTTTCAACTAATCATTCAATTGAAGAATAAGGTCCATCATCTCCTCTTGATGGGTTTGTATCTCAAGGACCTCTTTTGCCTGTGGATGCTCTGAATGAGGAAGTTTTAATTACTTCTTTAAAGCAACAATGTCCTTGTTCTTCTTCTTAATCAGTTTCTCTGTAGCCTTGACATCACTGGGATCATACCCAACCTTAATTAGCAAGTCTTCCAGTGACTTGATTCTGTTGTCCTTGGCTTGTGAGGAGGATTTTTCCAGCTTCTGTGCAGTGATATTGTCCAATGAACTTTGAATTTTGTGTGTAGTCATAGCCTTACTTGTCATGGTGGAATAGATCATCTCACTAGCCTATTTGTGAAACTCAATTTGGTCAATGGGGTGGACATTCACCTCAAAATATGTTTCCCTATAGTCCGCTGATGATATTAGCCGCCAGACTGTAGGTTGCATGAATGTCATATGCATTTTACCTGTTTTTATGTCAAAGGTTGACATTAATCTGCTTTGATTTGCAGGTGTTTGTTTGAAGTATTGAGCATAAGTCTCAAACTTCAATGTTTCATTCCTCAACTTAATTTCTTTATACCTATCTTTAGTATCTTTCTCTTTATCCACAGGCCTGGTGGATGATGAGATTTCAATGTTGAGATGTTTCTCAATAAGCTGAGTGTTTGATGTAGAGGGCTGATGTGTTTCTCCTGAAGTTGCTGGGCCTTTACTTCTTTCCACCATTGTATCAATGTTGGTGATTTCCATTGTTCCAGTGGTGTCTTCCTATTCAGTTACAGGATTAAGCTTGGGCCTCTTCCTATAACTGATCTCAAATTGTTCATATGTGGTTTCCATGGCTAAACTAGAACCTTCTTCTGTGGTTCTCTTTGCATTTCTATCTTCATTTGTTGGATTCTGTAAAAGAGGATGAATATTCATTGGTTCGCCTAGGGCTGGAACCTGCAGAAAGGAACTTGTGTAAATCTATTTTTCTACATCAATTAATGTATTCTCCACATCAACTACAGTACTGTCCACGTCTATAAACATGTTTTCCAGCCATTCTAATTGGTTTGAAAATCTATCAATGTCTGGCTTGGGATGATGTATGAAAGGACCCAATTTGACTTTGAGCCTTAATTTATTTATGACTCCATGAGGGTCATATTGCGACATAAAACTGTTCTTGAATTTCATCTGCTGTAGAATCTTATCGGCCTCTGGTCCAAATTCCCTATTATTACAAATAAAGGGGCCCAATTGGTTTTTCATTTTCAGCTAGGTCTTGTTCCTAGCTGATAGAAAATTTACTTCATCAGAGTTTATAATCTGCCTAAAGTACTCTAATGTAAATATCCTCATGGGGAGGTATTTGGGCAGTTTGTAGGGGGCAAGTTGGCATCCATATATCCTTATCTTTGTGTGTTGTTGGTACAAATATCAGTCTCCCACTCTACTATTCTTTGCCAAGTGTAAAACTCTTTTGATCTCTTGACTGATTCTGGGTTGATGGCTACTGGTTAGCATATTCATAACTGGATGGAAAAATGAAGTAATGAAGTCTTTATAGGAAAAAATAGTGGAAAATGTCTGGATGAATGGTGTCCAGTAGATGACTGATCTTGGATTTCCTTTGGTGTCTAACTTCTGGATGATGACAGGAAATTTGTTTGACTGATAATATAAAAACATGTGAAACAATACATATGAGTACTTGAAGACTGTCTCAGTTGGTAGTCTGATGAATTTCACATGCATTATGTCTGCTATGAACTGAGCATAGTTATACATTGTAGCAGGAGGCTTGCCTGGGAAAAAGATGGAAAGGAAGGCAAGAACAACCTCATCCACATGTTCATCAGAGGTGTAGCCTAAAATGCAGGAGAGAATGGTTATGATTTGTTTGCCTCTCTCAGAAAAAATGGTGGCAGCATATGGAGGAGTTTCTGTAGGAGTATGACACTCCTCTATGATGAAAGTTTGGAAAAATTGGGCTATCCTAGGAAGGTATAACTTGGTATAGAGGTCAAGCAATCCTTCAATAGAAAGTGGGGTCTCATTTGGGCTTTGTTGGACTTGCACCATTTGGTTAATGGAATCTGTAGTGATGGTGAACAAAACTTGCTGGTTAGGGGTGGAAATGGATCTTTGTCTGGGAATGTAGCCAGCTTGGAAGAAGTGAATGATTTATGGGAATGGGTGTACTTCTAGGATAAAATACTTCAGCAAGTTGGAGTCCTAAAGGTGAATGCCATCATTCTTGTTTAAAAACTTGTCTTTACTCCACCAGTGGAGTTTTAATAGGTAGGCAGTGGAAGCTGTATCCTTTATTTGGAACTCTCTTTCTGCTAATGCAAGGTGGTTGATATCCAGGTGAGGGGTTTGTAGAGATCTTATTTCTAGAGATGTTTTGGAAGCCATAATTTGGTTTACTGAATTGAATTAGGCTTTAAGAGGTTTTAGGAGTGAGGTTCTAGAAGCTCTGGAACAATAGGAAGGTAATTGTAGTCTGTAAAAGGGTTTTGGATGTACAAATAACTTTCTCTTCAATTTCAAGAAGGTTTCTTTAATTAATTCGATTAATTAACCATTCAATTATACTGTGTGTTTTCAATTTCAAGGGTCATTCTGGTTTTTTCCAAGAACACCTTGAATTGGCGATTTGGCATGCATAGGGGTTTTGCGGTAACTGCAGAATGTACTGAGGCTCTAACTATCAAATGGATGCTTCAATTGGGTATCTGCAACATCTTCAAGTGGAAAAAGGTGGTCAATTAGGTCACATAAAGGTTCATGGTGTCACAAATAGCTTAGAAGAGGTCTACAGTGAAAATGCAAGAAAAGAGCGAATTGGGGCTTTTTCGACCTTCGAACTGATAACGGTCACATTTTGGCGTAGAAATTATTAAATGAGCAATGGGCAGTTTTCAGTTTAGGTGCGGAGTTGGTTTTGTGCGCCATTGCACTACTTTTGGAGGGTGGGCAGTATTTTTCGCAAGAACGCGATATAACCTAGTGTCACCATGTAGCAGAACAGTGGGCAGTTTTCAGTTTAGGTGTGGAGGTGGTTTTGTGCGCCATTGCACTACTTTTGGAGGGTGGGCAGTATTTTTTGCAAGAACGTGATATAACTTGGTGTCTCCACATAGCAGAATAGTGCTGACCAAAACCGCGAATCTCACGTGTTGTCGGATTGTTATCAGTTGGACGATGAATCTGTGTGATATGGATGTACACCATTGGATTTGGGGGTAGGAGATCAGAGGGATATCACGTAGTTGAGTTGCACGGATGGAATCAGGAAAGTGGTTGGTAGGGCCTGGTATTTAATTACAAATAATTGTAATTAATTAACCAATAATGTTGGGATTTTCAATATAAACAAATGGTTAATTAAGGTGGGACCATGGGTTATGTGGCGGGGGGTTTTTAACTGCACCAAGGGTTGGTGGGTTAAAAAAGGGTATCAAGCAAATATAAATTAGGGACGTTAATTATATAATGCGGGGGCATAGTAAATAAAACTTAGGATAAAGGGTTTTTGTGGGTTTTTAAGGGGAAAAGGAAATTAATAATGGGGAAGGTGATATTTGTAATGGGGAATGGGTTTCACACTAGGGAAAGGGGTTTTGGGAAGGGTAGATGATTTTTTGAAGGGTAATTTCTAGGGGAATGTGTGCAACCTAGGGGTAGGGGTCAAAATGAGGGGAAAAAGGGGTATTTATAAGTAATGAAGGGATAATGGGGAAATTAACAAATACATATGAGGGGGTGTATGAGAGGAAATTAGTAAACAAGCTTGGTGAATATCCTTTCTTTCTCACAATTCCTCCTGCACATGAAACATAGGATTGAACATGATAAATGTGCTTTTGACTTAGCAACCTTGTGCATTTGCAACATTTCTTCTACCTACCCTTTATTTACTCTAACATTTTTTCTTGATTTATTGGGTGCATTTGTGCTTGCTTACCCTTTATTTCTTTTTCTTTTGACAAGCAAACTATCTAATTCTAACCTTATAACTTCCACTAGCTCAGATTAAACTGATGAGCTCATTCTTATTCCCTACCTAACTACTGATCTGTCAAGGTTAAATAGTTTGGCTAGATATTTGTTCTCTCTCTATCAACATGAAATTTAAAGCATGAATGAGTCAAGATTAAGCTATTTGACCATCATGGATTGTGGCATTTTTGACAAGCTGCACACAATCTTATTTTACAAAGTAAAGCAAAAGGAGTGACATTTGAATTTGCACACTTTCATGACCTATTTTATCTCTTTTTTGGGGTTCATATTTTTTAATTTTTTAATCTTTTTTCTTTTTTTTGTCCTTTGATTATTGTTTTAGGACATACCCTCATTACATTTTTAATTTTTAATATGGAAAACATTTCGCAGAAAGAAAAGGTATGTACAATATTACAAGACTAACCATAGCAAGTTAAAAATTGTGAATCCTATTATTATAAGACCCTAACAATGGCTCCACATGGGGATGACATTTCCTGGTGAAATGTCAAGAACTTTAAGATTAGTAGCCTTGAAATTGTGACTTTGTTTTCCTTGTGATTGCTCCTCTGTAATCTAATTTATTCATACTTATGATGGTGGACCTTTTAAATCTCAGGGCCTTCTCTTCGGGCTTCAACCTCAAAAGATTACCATCCAATCCAATCTAAACTCTGCAATGTTATATACAATGAGAAAAGTAAAATTAACTATTTTTAATCTATGGATAAGTAGTGCTTCAACATTCTACCATTAACTAGTCCTCATGGTAGATCTGTTCCATTTAATTGTCTCAAGAAAAATGCTTTGTTAACTTTGTAACCATAAATAATATAAGGGCCTTGCCATAAGAAATCAAATTTTCCATGTTTACCCTTCTCTTCTCTTCTAGAATCCCATGTGTGAACTTTATCACCTATGTAAAAATCATCAGCTTTGGTTTTCTTATCAAAAATATTTTTGATTTTATCCTGAATCACTTGTGATTTGACATAGAATTCTTCTCTAGTTTACTGCAAGTGTATTATCTAATTTATCCTCCTTTGGATATCATTTGGTTCTACTTGCAACTCTTGGATCATTTTCATTACTGGTACTCCTAACGAGGATGCAAAAAAAACATCCATACCATATACTAGCTGATAAGAAGATGTACCAATGGACTTTTTGGTAGCTAGTCTGTCTGCCCATAAGGCATTAACCAAATTTTTGTTCCATGTCTTCTTGTTGTCTTCTAGGAGTTCCTTGATGATATTGACAAGGCTTTTTTTTTTAGGATTCTACAAGTCCATTACCTTGAGGGTAATAGGCAGTGGAATGGCCAAGGGTAATGTGATATTTGTTACAAAAGTCTACCATTTTCTTGGATTTGAAAGCAACTGCATTATTAGTAATGAGCTTTTGGGGGCATCGAAATCTTGAAAGGATATTGTTTTCAATGAATGAGATAATGACAGAGTTTGTGGCTTGTCTAGAAGGGATGGCTTCTGTCCATTTAGTAAAGTAATCGGTGGCTGTGAAAATTCATTAATGATGGGCTGAGGAAGATGGGTGAATTTCCCCAATAAAGTCTAAACCCCATTGTTGAAAAGGCATTTTTGTGGAGATGGGTTTGAGAGGTAGTGGTAAGAGTTTCCTTTTGCCCTCAAATATTTGGCACTCGTGACAGGAGGTTACATGTTTCTTGACATCTGCAAAAAGGGTGGGCCAGTAAAAACCTGCCCTTAGGATCTTATCAATAGTTGTTTTCCAATATAAGTGTCCTCCACAATCTCTTGCATGGAATTCTTGCATATCTTTGTCAACTTCATCTTTTAATAAACAATTTAATATAATTCCACAATTATCTTTCCAAAATAAAGCATTATCTATGATACAATATTTCTTTGATTTCATTTTCAAAAATCTACCTTTAGTTCTAGATAAACTAGGAGGAGCTTGTACATTTAATAAGACAAATATGATATCTACATAACAAGGTGAATCTGTAAAAGGTTCACTGATTTGTGGAGTCGCCATCTCTTCCTGATCATCTCGGGCACCAACAAAATTTATATCCAAGGCATGACAGTTCGATTCAACCATAAGTTTAGCTAAACCATGGCCTTTGATAAGTTTTGTAGGCTTTATTTCTATGTCATATTCTAAAATAGTGGCAATCCATTTGCGTGTCTTTCCTTCAGGACCATTTTGTGTCAAAATGTCCCTTACTACTGAATTTGGAACATAAGAAATGATGTGTGAATACAATATGTACACTCTGAAATATTTAATAGCTTTCACTAAAGCATGTGCTTGTTTTTCCATTATGTTATACTTTAGTGTAGCATCCCTCAATGATTTTCTGAAAAATGCAATAGGTTGCTTATAACCTTGATCATTCTTTTGCAACAAGACTGTTGCAATAGTATGTTTTGAAGCAAAATAAAAAATTATAGAATATTTTTGGAAATCAGGACTTATGAGGATTGGTGTTTTAATGAGGACTTCTTTGATTGCCTCAAAATTCTATTTAGCCTCTACTGTCCACTTAAGTGCTAAATCTTTCTTTAACATGTTATTTATTTCTCTAATTAATTCTGCTAAGTTTGAAATGAATTTCCTAAGAAAATTTATTTTGCCTAAAAATGATTGTAATTCTATGATGTTTCTAGGATGAGTGATGTTCAGGATTGCCTCTATTCTAGCAGGATCTATTCTAATTCCATATTTGGATATTAGGTGTCCCAAGAGTTTACCTTCTTCTAGACCAAAGAGTGTCTTTTTGGGATTTAAGGAAATACCAAATTTCCTACATTTAATGAAAACTCTTCTTAGATGATGTAGATGTTCATTATCTGATTTGGAAAACACTATGATGTCATCTTGGTAAACTACTAAGAAGTCATGGATTTCTTTAGCAAAGGCTATGTCCATAGCTCTTTGGAATGTTGCTCCAACATTCATTAATCCAATAGGCATTTTCAAACACATGAATGTACCCCAAGGAGTAGTAAACGCAGTTTTTGCTTGATCCTCTGGTTCAACTAAGATTTGGTTATATACATAGAATTCATCAACCAATAAAATTCTGGATGAGCCTACTACCCTCTGAAGAATGCGGTCCATTTTTGGGAGAGGATAGTTGTCTTTTAATGACACTTTGTTCAAGTTTCTGAAATCAACACAGGTCTGATTTCTCCTATTTTACTCCTAGTAGTGACTAAATTAGAGACCCAATTTGAATATCTAATGGGTGCTATGATCTGTGCATCATACATCATTTTCACTTCTTTTTCAATGAGTGGCATAAGAACTAGGTTAATTCTCCTAAGCTTCTTTTTAATGGTTTTATGATCTTCTTTGATAAGTCTCTTATGTTGAATTATGTTAGTATCATAAGACTTAAGGTCTTCATAACTCTAGGCAAAGACATATTGAAACTATTTGAACAAATTTATGTATTTCAGTTTTTCATCTGGAGGTAATGCTTTGGATATTTTGATAAGTTTGGGCTTTTCTTCAGTTCCTATGTTACATTCTTCTATGTCTACTCTTAAAGGCTCCATTTTTGGTTTCCTAGCTACATCATTTGAATCAAACAAATCTTCTAACAAGGCTAATTCCTTGGGCAAAAATTTATCTTTAAGGTTTAAAATTTCAGGATCATCATTCATTATTTCATTTATTCCTACCTTTTATAAGTTATCTATTTCTAATTTAGTGAAATTAGTGGGTTTACCTACATCTAAAGCATTTATATCTATCTCACTATTTATGTTATTATATATATTGTATAATCAATATCTATATTACAGTTTTGAAACTCTCCTTCAGCATTCATGGAATCATAAATTTGAGAATCTTGTGAGAAAATCTGCCAATATTTCAAATTGTCAGGTATAACATGCCTATGTCTCACTTTTGCAGTGTACTTGTGGTTGCGCTGAAAAGGAAATTTGCAGGTACTAACAAAAGTGGCTAGACAGTGAGCTTGCATGTTCCATTTCCTAGGAATGGCAACAAAATCAGTTTCATGAAGGTCTTTAATCAAATCCAAGACAATCTCTTTGTATTTGCTAAGTATAGGATTATTCACAGAGTATCCACTTTTGATTTGTTTTATAATCAATTCTGAGACTCCCATGATAGAAACTCTCTTAGCTCCATGTTTTCTAACCATTTGTAGTCTTAAGATTAGGGCCTCATATTCTACCATGTTGTTTGTGCATTTAAAGTTTAATCTAAATTCATGACCTTCAAAATTATTATTTTCCATGTTGTGAATCAAAACTCCTGCACCTGTTCCTAATCTATTCACAAAGCCATCAAAATCTAAATGCCATAGGGACTCATGAAAAAGGTTTCACTATCAGGAGCTTTGTATTTTTCTTCTACAGTTGTGATTTCATTTTTGTCGTTGTCTGAATTATACAAGATGAAAGAGTCCATATCAAAATGCATGGAGTATATGGAGAAATTTTGTGGTTTTTCTGCACTACTCACCATGTATTTCGTCAATGTTTCTCTATAAAGTTTCCTTTGTTGACCAAAAACAAATATGGTGGCATATGACATGTCCAATTTTAGAGATCCCTGTAATTTTTCTCCCCATGAGTGATATAATAGAATTCCATACTTGGGTGGGATATCAGCAACTACTATGTCCATCACAATACTCTTTGCTGGGAACTAGACTAGAGTTACACACAAATCTTTAATCAGGCCAAGGCACTTGACTTGGCTAGAATCAAAGGAAAACATGTCCTTGTATGGTCTAGTGATATCTAAGTTTAATCTCTCCATGATTTCTTTAGGCATTAAGTTATGGGATGCCCCTGATTCTAGCATAGCATTATGTAAGATTTTATCATGAACATTCAAGCTAATGTAGAAAGGAGGAATACCCTTGCTGATGTGTGCCATTTACTTCAGGACCAAACAATAACTTAGGTTGATCATCATTCAAGTTTACAACATCCTCTCCTTCACCTATTTTTAATGTTTCAGTGATTTGTGCTCTATATGATTCATTTTTCACTAGTTTGGTAAAAGGAACTGATATTTTTAATTTTTCTATCTCAGTTTTGTAGAAATTTTGAATAATATGACACTTATTCACAGAGATTATCCTAATTATACACTATTTTTGGAATCATGCATAATACATAATCTCCTCTACGTTGATCATGAATTTAGCAGTATTAAGAAACATTCACATGCACACATTGAAGCATCAATCACACATATCAACACAATATGTACCCGGGGAAAGCATAAAGCTGAAAACCCCCAACTATCCCTATATTATATTGATTGAGAACATGTAAAAATACATAGTACAATACTCCTCGCAAGTACTCAGTACTATCTCCACCTATTACACACAAACTAGCTCAGATCTGAATCAA
>APFE030471822.1:0-10779 GCA_000404065.3 Pinus taeda
ACTTATTGTTTTTAAATTACCATTAAAATTATTTATTTATTCATGCTATTATTATTTTTGGAATAAGAATATATAATTTATTTATGTAACCTAAATTACTTCTTCAAAAGAAATCATTCAAACAAATAATAAATTTATAATAACCATTAGTATTATTTTATTAATAAACTAATGTTATTTAATTAAATAAATTACTTATCATACATACATTGTACCTAATTTTACTAATTTCTAGAAATAGAATATTATATTATTAATTTTAATATTATAAAAATAATAATAATAATATTAAATTTATTAATATAAAGTTCTTCAAAAGAAATCATTCAAACAAATAATAAATTTATAATAACCATTAATATTATTTTATTAATAACCTAATGTTATTTAAATAAATAAATTAGTTAAGATACTATTCATTGTACCTAATGTTACTAATTCCTAGAAATAGAATATTATATTATTAATTTTAATATTATAAAAATAATAATAATATTAAATTTATTAATATAAGTTGGGCTCGGGTCCTACAGTCAAAAATAGCCATTATGTAGCAGTTGGAGTCTCTCATGAACATGCTAGGCCAGATCTGTTTTTTCAAATTGTCATGAGGATGAACCACACTAGTTGGTTCCAAACGCGTTAACAAAGGTCTTTTTCATGTTAAACAAATTAATTATTTTATCACTCTCAATAAAACCCCCACCATTTCCTCCCTAATTAAAACTAAATTAATTGAAAGTTTGTTATGAGTTAATTTAGCACCTTATTTTATTCAACCCATGGTATTTTGCTTGTAAGCATAAAAATAAATAAATTAAAAGTTAGTTACGAATCATGCTTACCACTTGTATTGAGCACATTGTTTTATTTAACTCATGGTATTGTATTAGTAGTTTAGGAGACTTATTTTCCTATAAAAAAGACATCTATGTTAATTAAGTGCATTCATAGTAGCCCATTGTTAGTTCAATTGGTAGAGTCCCCTCATTAAAACACCTTTTCTATTTGAGAGGTCAATACCTTGAATTATCTCAAAGGAGATTGAATTCTCTTTCCACTCTCCTCAAGCTTCTTGGTGGCGTGAGATCAGTGCGAAGTTCTATTGTGGATCCTGGGAGTACACATATTCAATGGAAATAGTCACTGATGTGTGTGTTCTCCCACCACACTTTTACTCAAGCAAAGTTGGGGAGATGAAGGTATGGCTCATTTTAAAGTGTTATTTAATTCACCAATAACACTTTACTATCTTCTAGTTTCTCTAAGATCTCTTAGTAACATTTTATTATTTCTATATTTCAGCCCATCTACTTAGGTTGAGAGATTTTGTTTTAGTTGAAATTATAGATTTTATTGTTCTGTGTTTCAATTTTTTTGTTAAACTATTTAATAACTACCTTTTATTATTATATTAATGGTTTTATAAATCTATTAATTATTTATTAAAAATAATGTTTTCTGTTACATTTCTTCATGTTTTAATAATTATTTTCTGTTAGACAAAGACCGAAGTGGAAAAAAGAAAGGAGCTGGTCAAACAAGAACTAGCTGAATCTGCGATTACCGGACAAGTTGTGGACTATTTCAATCCAGTAATGAAGTTGAGGATATTATTAGGCGATAAGGAAATTGACTTAGGTGACGAAGTAACTGCTGATAAGCTTAAACACACACCTACCCGTATTTATCACAAGCCCTTTGAACCCTTGCAGCAACCGATATCAGTAGCTTTGGTAAGTTACTCAATTTTAATCAATATCTTTCCATTTATATTTTATCGAATTGAAATTCATATATTATTAAGCTGTTAACATTCTCACGCATTCAGGTTATCACCGATCCTGATGGCGACAAGTTACAATGGTAACATATAATCCTTAACTCATTGATATCCATTAAATAATCTCACAATAAAAGTATGAATCAATGGTTGTTTTTTATTAATGTTTACCTTGCACTGCAGGTTAATTACTTATTTCATTGCCAAGGATGCAGGTGAAAAAGGTATCGTACGGTTTGTTACTTTCTTTGATATTTACATTCACAAATCACGGTTTATTTACATTCATTCATATTTTCTGTTTGGCTGTCATGAAATATTAGGAGAAGTAAAGGAGGAGATTTTTCCTTATGAAGCTCCTGCACCCGGTGCACGCAAGATAGTTTTGATCTTGTTCAAGCTTGACACCGATCCCGCTGTGCCTGAATCCAGAGGCGAATTTTCCACCAGAAATTTCGTGGAAACAAATCAACTTGGACTGCCGCTTGCTGCTTCATTTGTCAACATCCGTCGCGCACCAACTAGGAAGAGGAAGCAGAAAAAAATAAGTGATAATATTTATAATACTCATCCTGACTCGGTCATTGAGTGGAGCCTATCCTGACTGGAGCATTTACTGGAGAATTTAGGTTTAGTTAGCAGTTGGATCCAATAAAAACATTGTTTTTGGTCGTTGTATTGCGTGTAGGTGATTAAATCTAAGCTGGCAAATAAAATTTTTGTTTCCTTTATTTAGGTTTCATATGATTAGCTTTTACTTTGGTATTATTAGTTATGAATGCCAATCTAATTCACTAAATGTGCTGTTTTAATATTTTGATTGAAATTCTCTAAAATTAAAATAGTTTAGTTATTTTCGAATTGATTTATATATTTAAAAATATGATATGGTTATATTTTAAATCTGCTTTTTAATATTTTGATTCAAATTCTGTAAAATTAAAATAGTTTAGTTATTTTTTAATTTATTTATATATTTAAAAATATGATATAGTTATTTCTTTTGTTTTTCATAATATTAGTTATGAATGGCAACCTAAGTCAATAATTGTGTTGTTTTTGAATAGGCAATTATATTTAACTATTTAACTATATATTATATTGTTGAATTTGTAGTTCTTGTTGGTTCTAAAAGAATAGACAAATGAATTTAAATGTGATTACTGCCCAAAACCATCTTTACACTATATTGTATATTTTTTTGGGCAAAATCTTACCATTTGTCCTGGAATAAGCTTAATATTTTTTTTTACACTAAATCAGGTAATTATATTTAACTATTTAAATATATATGCTGTATTTTTTGGCAAAATCCTACAATTTGTCCTTTTTGGAATACATTTGTTAACTAATTTATGTTTGACTATATATTCTATATTTTTGCAGCCAATCCCATAATTTTTTCTTTTATTTAACTATTTTTTTATCTGTTTAACCATTTTATATTTAACTATATTTTATATTTTTGGCTGAATTCACTAATTTATCATTAAATATATTTTTGAAGTAGATGAATGTCTTTAGAGATTAATCACATCATTAAGATTTGGTACAAGTTTTGAACTAAGTAACTTAATAAGGTAGATAAAGTAATATTTTAAAAATGGTGGTTAAGAGTTATTGATTAAAATATTATATATTTTATTATAAATAAGGTTTATGAACAATTATATATAAAAAAACAGTTTTTAATATCATGTGAATCATTTTAAATTTAATTTAAACTCTATGGCTTATGAGTTTGTTACTAAATATTTAGTTTAATTATATTAAATCAACTAATTGTATACCATTAATAATTGTTCAAAAATTTGATTTATTTAGCTAAATTTATATTAATTCATTAATTCATAAATTTAAAAAGAATTAATATATATATATATTTATATTATATATATGTATGTATATATAAATAATTTTTAGGATGAAAATCTCTTCCTCTTATAGTGCCCGGTTACATCTAACTTTCAAAATCTTTGTTGCAATATTGACCTTCCTATCTTTTTAACTTGTCAAAATTTTGAGGCTTCTCTAGAGTTTTTTTTTTTTTTTTCTTTTGAGCATAAGAATAAAATCTTAAACTAAACTAAATAATTCTTTTCTTTATGTCCCATAGACCTTAGTCTACATTAACCATTATAATCATCACCATCATAATATAATTATATTATCTAAATTAAATAATATTAAAGTTATATGGTTAAGAAATAGTTATAATCATATAAATCTAAATATAGTAGGGTTCTTTTTATTTATTTTAGTTATAATAAAAATAATATAGCAAATAAAAATATATATGGTTCACCTCAAGATATAATCTAAATAAAAGAATTTACTAGGAGCTTAATCATTTTAAATTATGATAAATAAATTAAAATGTAGATGAATATTAAAAGAAAATATTATAAATAAAAATAAAACTTAACTATTTTATATTTTAGATTTAACTATTTTTAACTATTTAACTATTATATACATAATTATAATTATATTTTATTTTTAACTATTAATATATAATGGTTTGTATTTATATTTTGTATTTAATTATTTATATATATTTTATATTTACTTATTTATTGGTATTTTTTGGGCATGGTTATTAATGTCAAATGGGCCCACAATTTTAATTTATATTTTTTTAATAAAATGAAGATTAACATTGCATTAATAACTTCTTTGATATTGGGTAAGGTAGGTAAATAACATTAATAAAATATTTTACTAATACCCAAATTAATAATAAAATATTTCACCTATATCCAAATCAATAATAAAATATTTCACACATACCAAAATTAAACAATTTAAAATTATTTAAGACATGTACCTCTTTTTAAATTTAAAGGATTTTGATTGGTTTACATATTATGACATGGAATTATGTGAAAATTTAATGGTCACTTTAGGATGAAATGCCCTCTAATGCTAAGATCTCATGATTATTTTTAGCATTTTGGTTGAACTTTCACTACCATTTTCATCCACCTTTTGATCCTTCTTGTGTGATTTGAGCAACTAATAACCTCTTCTATTGAGTAATGATTTCCTCGAGGTCACTCCATCAAAGTACTTCACAAAATAGAATTCCTTCTCAACCTAACATGTGATAATTCTTTTGCTTCCCATGATATGTAAAGTAAATTCATTCTTTAAGTATACTTGCACACTTCCTTTCCTTTTCTACCTTATTATTAGTAGACTAATCATAGATATCTAACATTTTTGCACATAATTCAACCATTGTAGTTGAAGGAGCTCCCCCTGAATTTCTACATTTCTTGCCCCTTCACTTGAGGCTCCTCTCAATTACTTTACAAGACCACTTGTTGCTCCTTAACAATACGATTCTTTTCCTTCTAGCTCCCCTTTTCTTTTCTGGATATTTTTTAATTTTACTTGCATTCTTGAAGTACTTTCACAAGGATTCTTTTTCTTCAATTTAGATTCCATGAGGGCCAAGGGAAAACTGTAGTATTTGGCCTTTATGATTGAGATTATGGTATGTAAAACATTTTATGTGCCAAATAAATTGAGGAAATGGCTCCAAACTTTTCCTCATATGACTTCTATTATTTTTCCATAAGCCCTACAATCAACATATTCCTACGTGAAGTCATTACACTTGTAACAATACCCAATAAAGAAAATTTTGAACTAATGGGGTTTCTTGAGAATTCAACTCTTTCATGTATTGGGAACAAATTGTCTTTCTCCATCTATAATTTGTTGCAATTTGTCCAAATTCCTCTCAACTAAAATACCTTACATTTCTCTAATGCTTCCATGTCACCTTCTCCAACTTTTGATTTTTATGATTCTGATTTCTCAAAGTTTATGCTTCCGATTTCTTTTGATTTGTTTGCTTATATTGAATTCAATCCTCTCTCTTCTAATTTTGCTTCAAGTTTCTTGCAACTGTTGATTTGATCTTTAACCTATTTTTTTGCTTCATCTTTAGTCTTCCTCACCTTCTTGAACTTGGTTTTTAGATTAGAATTTTTGTTTTTTAGTCATGCTCTCTTGCCTCCAGAATCTAGAGATTACTTCATATCTCTATTCTGTGAGGTGAGCTTCTCAATTAATTTTGTTTCACGAACGAGCAAATTGCAGACATCTTCACAAAAGCGCTTGGAAGAGAAAACTTGAAAGATTGAGAATGATGCTTGGACTCACGAACATCCCTTCAGATTAAGGGGAGGAATGTTGACACCTAATCATCATGATTGGGTGAAACTAAAATTAATGTAAATAAATAATAGAGAATATGAATAGTCACTCGGAGATGAAATGAACAGTCTCTCCCTCATGTATATAATAAAAACCAACGTAAATGAAATAAATGAATTTATTTGGAGGACTTATTGCCTAGCCTTACAGAACCAAAAGGAATTAAAACTCAAGTTTATAACCTTATCACACCCAAAATTTAAATTAGCTCACATGCATCTTCCAAAGCGATCACCATGAGATCTAACCCATCTAATCAAACGGCTATTGCATCCCCCTCTCACCAACTAGCTTGGACGATCTCCACCATCAACCAATCCCACTTGATCCAATGGCTATCACGTAATCTTGCATGATGCATAACAAGTCAAAAGTGTGCAAAAAATGTGTTTTTCTCGTGCTATGTGTCAACCCTTCATGTTAATCGTGTGAATTTGCAAACTACCACTTACCAATTTGAGACCGTGCGAGATACTATTTACGCCTACGAAGACCTCTCTTCTATTCTCATTTAAGTGTGCAATTGTTGGCACATGATGAACATTAGATCTAATGGATATGTTGGATGACTTAGATCTTCTCCTAGGTTTCTCATGAATTTGTGACTATTTCCTCACTCCACCGAGACTTAGCATTTCTGCCAAGTTTAGTGTATCTATAGATTATTTTATGTGATCTTAAAACATATCTCGGCTATTTCAATGCACAATGAGTGAAGATTTAGATGCGACCACACAAGACTATACAAAATATAATTCTAAAGGGCCCAAACTAGAAATCAACAAAACTCAGAAATATTTCAAAGGAAATTAAGACCTCCTAGATTTTACTATTCATGCACAATATTCACAAAGATACAGAGAGATTCCAAATTTTACATTCTAATCTTCCACAACCAAAATCCCCTTCTACTAATTCAAAACTTACATAAATATGTGTACATACAACAATGAGATCCTAAAACAATGGAAAAAATATGCCTAATCCTAGATAATATATAATGTGCATGATATTCTGCTCCAGAATCTCAACTAAGCCTAAAAACTTGAATTAATTACAAGATAATTCAAATCTGCGAATTCTAGCTCAAATCTTATCTAGAAATCTTTGTAAAGTGACAGCTAAATGATTCCACTCCTTTGCTTGTAAACTTCTTTTGTATTTTTGGAATAAAATTCAACGTCTTTTTTCTTCTAGCCTCATGCCCCTGCATCATAAACATTCATTGCACACCTGTCAAACAAATATCGAAGTTAGTTACCGCCAACTTGGAATCCTCCTCTTTAAGTAATAATACTTGTTAACTAAGAAAATATTTTATTATCTATTCCTCCATTATGATGGGGCACATATATTAATTATTCTCATTTAAGTGTATCTTATAATTTCTCCAAAGTATATTATTGGATATCAAGACTAATAGTGTAGCCCACATCATAACTATACATAAAAATATGCATAGTTTCACCTAGGTAATCACCTAGTTCTCATAAAATATAATACCCTCTTATGAGTTGCTAATGATGGCTCATTCAACAAGGCTAGATAAAGAAATGAAAGGAAAATTCAAGATGATCCTAAGTAAGATAAGCCAAAGAACAGTAAGAACTAAAAAATATTTAAGAAAATGAAAAGAAAGGAAAAACTATACCACTTCATTAACTAGTCATGGCCCTAAAGTTTTGTGGCTTAAAATAAAAAGGATTACTAAATTAAAGAAAACATATAAAACGATAATAAATACTCTGGTGAAGTGGTAATACCAAGGAAAATACTCCCTTTTCATGTTTTCCACAAAATAAATTGAAGAATTGTTGCTAAAAAAACTATACAATAGAGATCATTTTTGTGATTTTGAGGGTAGTTTTATAAGGCTTTTCATTTATTTTTATATTTAATTTTTATCACCTTTAAAATAAATTGAAGACTTGTTGCTAAAAAACTATACCATAGAGATCATTATTGTGATTTTGAGGGTAGTTTTATAAGGCTTTTCATTTGTTTTTATATCTAATTTATATCAAGTTTACATATTTTTAAAAAGTAACATAAGGAATACTTATCTACATGAGTAATAAGGGTATGGGAAATTTACTAAAATAAATTTATGCCATAAAGTTTTAAGGGGATTATCTATGAAATACATAAACACAAGAATTGTTTGGCAAATTGATTATAATGATAGGAACTAGAGCACTAATCATAATGCTTGCACCATACCTTGGAATCCATGAGCTACTACTGGATATTAGGGTAAGTGTACTTCTAAACATTCATACCTACCTACATTGGGATATTCTTTTACATTTGTGGGTATCCATGTCAATGCATTAAGATTATGATTATCTTTACTTGTATCCATACACTAAAATATAAGTGGACAATGACATGGATACCATATCATCATATAGGTGTCCACATAAATTTTATGTAAGCTTGACATGACATAGATTACTCTTGGAAATTATATTACAATTATTTCTTCACTTCCCTAGTATATGTGAAGGGCTTCCCTTTTCATTTATTAAACCTGTTAGTACAAGTGAGACTCATTTTGATGCATTATTGAGTTAGTATGCCACTCACACATGTGTGAATATTAATTTGCTCCATTTTCTCGCTCTTCATTTCACATATATTCCTCAGTGGCTACTTTTGCTTCTAGAAGAGTATTCCTTGGTTATTTGTTTATTTGGCTTAGTCTACACTCATCAAGCTTCCATAAGAATGTATATTGGGTTCACTTTCTCTTTCCTCCTTTTAAAACATGGGGGCACTATTTTTTTTTTTACCACATAGGGTCTAGAGCTCCTATGATGTATAACCATGTAAGTCTTTCATCAAAGCTGATTTTTTTTAATGTAGGGGAAAATAAAAATAAAAATAAAAATAAATAAATAAATAAATACAAAACATATTTTATGCTTCTATGATTCATCATATAATGTTCACAGAGAAATCACATAGAGAACAAACCGTAGAAGCTTTTCAAACCTAGATCTAGGTTCATAAATTTACCCTTCAATCTCTCAAGACTTTTATATATTTTGGTCACTTGATCTTGCTCCTCATGGTGGTCATGAAACTAGATCTAGGTTCGAAAAGCTTAGACCCTTTGTTCTCTACCATATTTCTCCTGAAATCACCCAATCCCCGTGGTGGGTAGGTGAGCTGCGAGGGTGGGCATCACAGCCAGACTCACCCCCTACCTCCAACCCCCCTCCCGACACCCTCACTCCCTTCAACCACAGCCCGCACCCTAGCCCCGTAACCCCCTCAACACCACCGTCATCCCTTACCACCACCCCAAGGCACCCTCCGGCACCCCCCCTCTCCGGCACCCATCCCTCCCTCACCCCCATCTCTCACCTCCCCGCACACCACTAGGATCCCTCGCCCCTCTGGTGCCGATCCTTCCCTCACCTCCCCTCTCACTTCCACCCACCCCCAGACACCCTCCCTTCCTCAGCCCCATCGGCGCCCTAACCAACCCAACCCCCAGCCCCGTGGCCCATCACCCCAACCCCGGGGCCCCTCAGCCCAACCCCGAGCACCTGCCCTCCCCACCCAAGAACACCCTCCCTCCCTTCCCACCCACGGACACCCTCCCTCCCCCAGGGGCCTCGCCCCACAAGATGAACATTAAAGTATAAAACATATTTAAATAATGTCCTTTCATAAATGTTGGTTCATAAAAAAAAATTGTCGGTTATGATGGATCTATGGTCTTACATAATTCAAAAGTTAATTAGTAGGGTATTTAATTTTTTATCCCTTTTACCCTTGATCCTTACATGCTTAGAGATATGGTTTTCTTAGCATATAGAGTACAAGACATAGGGGTCTTCCTCTTTGACATATTTGACTACACATGTTAAACAATTGTAGAATTGAGGCTTCTGTGATCATTCATAGTTATAAGAAGAGCTTCCGCATAAATCACATGAAAAAGACCTTTGTCGACGTGTTTCGAACCAACTAGTGTGGTTCATACTCACGACAAGTTGAAAAAACAGATGTGGTCTAGCATGTTAAATAGACTTAGCAAAGACTCCAACAGCTATTTTTGACTCTAGGACCGAGGCCCAACTTATATTAATAAATTTAATATTATTATTATTTTTATAATATTAAAATTAATAATATAATATTCTATTTCTAGAAATTAGTAACATTAGGTACAATGAATAGTATCTTAAGTAATTTATTTAATTAAATAACATTATGTTATTAATAAAATAATACTAATGGTTATTATAAATTTATTATTTGTTTTAATGATTTCTTTTGAAGAACTTATATTAATAAATTTAATATTATTATTATTTTTATAATATTAAAATTAATAATATAATAATCTATTTCTAGAAATTAGTAAAATTAGGTATAATGAATAGTAATTTATTTAATTAAATAACATTAGGTTATTAATAAAATAATACTAATGGTTATTATAAATTTATTATTTGTTTGAATGATTTCTTTTGAAGAAGTAATTTAGGTTACATAAATAAATTATATATTCTTATTCCAAAAATAATAATAGGATGAATAAATAAATAATTTTAATGGTAATTTAAAAACATAAGTATTCATTTATTAAATTATTAACTAAATATATATATGAATTGTTTATTAAAGGTATGTTAATTTGTTTATAAAACTATACTAATTACTATTGATGTAATATCAAATTTAATCTGTTTATAAAATTATTAAATTTACCAATTAATAATACTAATCTTAAGAGGTTAGTTTGAAAAGTAAAT
>APFE030471827.1:2698-35981 GCA_000404065.3 Pinus taeda
GACCTTGTTCCTTTAGGCAGTGAAGCAACACTTTTAGGGACTTAGGAGCCCTCATTTTATGGACATTTATGATTGGGGTTGAAGTGCCCAAAAATGTCTATAACACCCCCCAGCCAAGGGAAATTGGCACCCCCAAACCCCTGCGGGGGGGACAAGTCCCCCCGCATGAAGGGGTGTACAGTCTTCCTGGGGTATACATCCGACTGAGACCTTTGAATACAGAAGATAATCAGGCTCCACACCCAACAACTATTGTAAACAAAAATGAATTCCCTAGATCTATTGTTCTAATCTAGAACAACAAAAGATAAAAATATTCAATTTTCCCATAGAGAAATTAGAAAATGATAAATAATCCTACCTAGAATCTATAGCAAGCCTTCTTTTCCCCCTTTCTTGTAAGCTCCAACTCTAGCTCCAAGTGTTATAGTTAGTACCTACAAACACCACTAAAATAAGTGAAGGAACCATAATCCACAAAGCATAATCTAAAATATCTATTCAATGTGTCAACATAGTTGTTATAGGCCATTTTGTCACATCTGGTCAGTAGGCTTGTTAATTGGATCAATCAACATCCTTTCACCCCATGTCATCACCTTTGCACAAATCCCTAAACATGAATCTCCCTAATCCATAAATTTTTGCCTTTAATTGCTTCATTTCAGTGATTTTAAGGCCCAATGTACCCTGTTTCCTTAGGAGACTGCATTCACCAGCAAGTTGACCCTCTCTAGACCTGCATTGATCATCGGCAGGTTGCCCCTTGCTGGGGGTGCGCTGATTCTAGAAATTCAGGAAAAATAAAAAGAATCCCGAAGCTTCCTCTTCTTGAAGCTTCCAAAGGTTGTTCTAACCATTTACCTTGAATAAAAGTCTTGAATCTTATCCTATCCTACCTTGGATATTTCACCCCTTATCCCTTGATCTCATCCTCCCATCAAGAGTGGATGTCAAGCCTATATTGGTAAATGGATAAGAATTTCTAAACCACCATCCTCTATTATATATTTACTACCATACACAAGCTAAGGGTTGGCTTTTGGAGATCAATTCTACCCTCATGTTGTTGTTGTGAGAGTCATTATTCCATGCATTAGGGTTACATAGAGATACACTTTGTGACAAGGAAGGACAAGTCAAATTGGAGGAGATATTCTACAAGATCAATTCTATATTTGGTTGTAACTCTCTCCACTTCTATTAATATAGAGAGTTCATTGTTTTCCTATATGTGATGTTATGATTTCATATATTTCAATGCCATGTTGATCCATTGAATAAGGTGATTGGATGATACTACATAGATATCATAGATTGTTGGCTTGTGTTGTCTAATT
This sequence comes from Pinus taeda, assembly GCA_000404065.3. Classification (NCBI taxonomy): domain Eukaryota; kingdom Viridiplantae; phylum Streptophyta; class Pinopsida; order Pinales; family Pinaceae; genus Pinus; species Pinus taeda. Next base: position 4,039 of record APFE030471827.1, read on the forward strand.
GTGCAAGTTCTAATTATAGTGTTCGAAGCTAGGATTGGAGTGTACAAGCCAAGAAAGAAATGAGGCTTACAACGGAATCTTGGTAGGCTTCATCTCGTTGTCCATTTACTTTAAGGAAAACATTGGTTTCTTTGATTTTTATTATTCTAGACTAAGCTATCGAGTCTAGGAAAAATACTTTTGTCTGCAGCCATAGATTTTGTATAACAGTGGCATTGAATTACATGAGTACAAACATAACACAACAAATATATGAAAATAATATACTCTTTATATTGACAAATATAGGAGAGCGTTCCAACCACAAAGAGAAGTATGACTTTGTATATGTGTCCCCAAGTTGAATTCTCCTTCCTTGTCACAAAGCACGCATCAACATCAACCCTAATGCATGAATATGGTGACTCTTTTATGCTCAAAGCAGCAGCACGAGGGCACTATCAATCTCCAAAATCCAACCCAGACCTTATTGGAGGCAGTAAATTTATAGGATGAGTGTGGTAGTTGATCATTTACCATTCTAGCCTTGAGATCCACATACAATGAGAGGATGATGTCAAGGGATAAGAGATATGTCCATTAGAATAAGATCATATAGGCATTCGAGATCTCTATCCATGGTAAATAGTTAAAACTACCTTGGAAGCTTCTGGAAGAGGAAGCTTAAGAAATATTTTTTATTTTTCCTAAATTTCTAGAATCGGTAGGCCTGCATAAGGGAGCAACATGTGCTAACCAGTGCTAGTGCTCAGGTACGCAACATACGTTGAGTGTAGGTGGCCAAGTATGTAAAGAGAATTGGGGCTAAAAAAAGTGTTTTTGAGCTAATTTTCCCAAAAACTCAGACTTTTTGGAGAAGTGATGCTCAGGGCTTTATAAAGGGATTACGACAAAGTGTTCGAGGTCATTGATTGACCTGATTTGCAACCCTATTGAACAGATGTGACAAAATTACTTGTATCAAATTTCCCCCTAAAGTACAAAGTAAGAGGCAGTGGCTAAGGACTGAAATGATTTACCTTGTGACAAGTCTAGATCAAGAACAATTGGTTGAGATCATCATCTGCTACAATACATTTTTCATCATGATATCACTGTAGAGGGAGGCATACCCATACTCAACATATAATCCATATTATATGTACAATTAAAAAAAAAAAAAAATCGTTAACTAATGTCAAAGTGTGGACCCATGCTTGGATAATTTTTTTGCATGATCGTAGCCATCAGATTTTGTGATCTGGTATGAATCCTAAAAACACAGCTTGGATGGATGAAACTAGATCTAGGGTCTTCTATCTCATTTATTCATTCGCTTGATGTACAAGTTTAACCATGCGAATAAATGAGTTGGATCATAACATGGTAGACACGATATGATTAGCGGCCAATGATATAAGTCATTAACAAACACGAGAGAATCCATTGATGATGTTAATGGATATCAAGGTACTATAGTACAATTTATGTGGTGTGAATGGATGAGCTAAAGTCGAACACCACACAAAATATTCTGGTCGAAGACCAATGATGAATACCTATCGCTAAAAGTGGGGAAACTTGCCATTAATGTATGAAAGCTCTAAGGTACCAAAGGGAGTTTCTAATTCAAGTTCCTGGATAAGGAGATGATGTTGATAGGAAGTGATCCATCGCAGGAAGACCTTGATATATCTTCCATCAACGACACGAAATGGACATCAATATTGGAGATGGAATAATGATGTGAAACTGGTTCAGGAACAGAGGACGTGAATGAAGTCTTAAAGGTATTGTATTAGATGTCAATTGAAGGACTTCTCTTGAACATATCAGTTACACATATCCTGCTGAGGATGTGCCTCCATTTGTACTCTGTACAGTGTGGTTTTGTCCATTGGCAATTGCGCTCATCATGACATACAGACTTACAGAAATTGCAAAACAATTGTTGGCGACTCTGTACAAACTTCTGTAACAAGTGGCAATTGTCTGTCGTATGTTTTCCTGCAATGTGGCAGATAGCACACCATGGTACCACACATGTACTCATCCCAGCGGTATATTCTGGCTTCAAGGGGACAGGGCCTCCTCCCATTAGATAATTCTGATACACCAGGCAATGATCCTTGTTGTGACCATGGCCTTTATATTTCAAACACCATACTTCTATGCGAGTCTCATTCTGGACTACTTTTCCCTTTTTGAGACTCTACAACTCCATAAGCAGGCTAGCCAACTGTGACTGAATATGTTTCACTCCTAAATTCGTATCCTAGATAGGCGAGGCCTCCAACTTCATAGAAATCTCCAAGGCCTCAACCTGTGTTCCACTCTTCTGATGTGATAGTGGAAATCTCAAATGAGGTAATAGTGAAGCAATATACCAATCCTTGTGTTGTTCATTCGTGATCTGCATATTAGTCTGTTGCAGTAGACATTTCAATCTTTGATCAAAATCTCATGCAAACTCATTCACCTTCTGCTTGATCTCTTTGACCTCTGTTACTAATTGGGCTCACGACTTAGGCTTCTTGAATTCATTATTCAGTGCAGCTTTTGTATCTTTCAGTGTTGCAGCTGGATGAGTCATACTAAACTTAATATACCAGCTTAGCACCCTATCTTTCAATGTTGTGACCAACTGCTCTTTCTTCAAGTCATCATCTTTTATCTGTTGTGACTTCCACACAACGTCTGCTACAAACCAGAATTGCTCAGGGTCTTCGGTCCTTGGACACTTGAATATGGGAATCTTCATAGAATTCACCATATTGAATAATGGAGGTAGAGGTGTAGGTGTGTGAGGTAGAGGTGATGGTGGAGGTGGAGTGGATGGATGTGGTATTCCCATAATATCCTGATTTACTGTCTGCAATGTACCTTGAGGCATCTTCAGACTACTACTTTCTTCGTCACTATCAGACACTCCCAACAAAGGACTATACTCAACACCTGAATCTAGATCTCTTCTCAATGTATTTCCACTTCGTGTAGCTCCTGTCAAGTCTCGTCTAAACATCAATTTAATGGCACAACCTGTCTCTCACACAATAGCATTTTAATCCAAGTTTTCAAGGACTTCATATATTTACCTGTTGGTCCTTTGAAAAATCGATGTTTAGCTTCGTTATAACTGACAGATGTGTCAATCACGAACTCATTAATGAATCCACCCAAGATGTTATCAATCCAATAATCAACAGCCATCACGATCTTGTTTTCCGAACCTTCAAGGCACCTCACTAACTCTAGGGTCCACACAATAGGGTTATCCAACTTCCACATACCTTGATCGTCTGCCAATTTAGCCAACCATTCATATAACTCGAACGAAAAAGAGCAAAAGAAATTTCGTTTTTCTTCTATACATGTATCTATTCAGCCACTCTTCTTTCAACAGGCGTGGATTCCTGTTTTCCTCAGCTGAAAATTCGTGTAGCTTCCGATCTATCCACTTTTCGATCTCCTTCTTAGTCGATATCCACTTATTCCACATCACACATTCCTTAGGTAGACCCCGGTCCCAGCAACGATACCATTTGTTAGCTTGAGGGAGCTTGGACCTAGGTTCAGAGTTAGCTACACTAACCAACAAAACCCTACATTATCGGCCCTTTCGGTAGCAACCCGCATAGCACAAGCTACATTCTCACCCAAGGTAGTATTAGGGGATGCTAGAACCAGGTTTTTGCATCCAAAGGACTATGTGATGTGTTTTTTTTTTTACTTTTAGGGCTTTATACTGACCTTCGTGAACCCTAACCCTTGAAACCTGGAAATTATAGTCACTAAGAGATAACAGATCCAAACTCTTCGCTAAGTGTTCTAAACCTTCATAGCATCATGTAATTAAATAGATCTACCACTTTCGCACATATATTAAGTATTTTTCATGATAAATGTAGTAAACAGATCGAACATACAATAATTTTTGAAGTAAAGAATAACACACAGACACACAGGTAATGCTCCAAAATAGCCTTTAATATGCTTAGATCTTCTATTACAGACTCTTCTAACCCTGCGCACATAGCTGCAAGGGCCCACACACTCAGCTGTGGACTTACCAAGGTCTTCACGCACACAGTTGCAGGAGCCTTCCCCTTTGCCTAAGTACAGAAAATAGACTTCTCTTACTTAGATCATTCACACATAGATTGCTTCTCCATATCTCTCATGACTCTCTATGATTCCTTTTTATATCATTCTCTATTACAATACCATGGCTTGTGAACCATGGGCGGATCATAAAACAAGTTAACTCCTAATAAAATAAGGGGATTTGACCTTCCTAAATCCCCTTTGACTCCTATCGACCTGCGCACTCCACTCCTCAAAATGCGAAGACTTTACAATAATAACAAAATTATTTACAAAATTGAGCCCAGGGGACCCTATCCCAACATGTATATTCTTTATAAAGAAAGAAAGAGAAAAATAAATAAACTATTTTTATTTTTGGAGTATGGGTTTCATATTCAAGTTTGAGTCAAAAGAATGTTCTTCATGCTTTTAGGTATTCTAGGTCTTTCTAGGATAAAGAATAATATTGATCATGTGCCGTAGTCCCATTTAGACTCATTGTAATGAAGAAAAATATTAATTTTATCAAGAAAAATCCATTGATACACAAAAGACCAAGTCAACCCAAGCAAAAGGTAAATTCAGCCTAATGGAGGGTTATTCGACCCTCAAGAAAGGTTATAAATACAAGGGAGCTCAACCTCATTTGAAGACTCAACTCAAGCAAGTTCGATCAGTAATAGAAAAGGTGAAGAAGAGTAGTTGGGAGGATGAAGAAGAAGAAGTCTAAGTTTATATCTCTCCTGTTTCGCTAGGGTTTGAGTAGCTACCAATTGCAGGGGGGCGAAATTCTGAAGCAGTTGCAGGAAGATGAATTGCAGGGCCGAAATTTTGAAGAAGTTATAGGAGGTCGAGATTGCAGGACCGAAATTTTGTTGCAAGGGCCAAAGTTGCAGCATCAAGGAAGTAATATCGATGTTTTGAAACAGTCTCAAGGAATATCTCACTTGGGATTGACTTGGGGATTGGAGGGTTTGTTGGATTTGGTATTTGGGTCTTGGAAGTCTCTTTTGTAAGCAAATTCTAAATAAGAAGAGAAGTATTTTCTAGGTTTCCCCCTTGGAGGGGATTTCCTTAGCTTGGAGCCTATATCTTGTGTACTTTGTCTCTTTGTGATTCTCAGTGTTTTGGTAATTACTTGATGAACAGAACTATAGAGGTAATAAAGAACCAGCTAACATCACAAGTAATTACCATGATAAGGAAAATAAGTTATAATCTACAAGTCTCTAGATTTTCCAACATGGTATCAGAGCTAAGGTGTAGGAAGGAGAGTGAATATCACAATTTAGTTGGCACTATGACAAGGGTTATAAGGAATGGTTTCAAGATTCTTGGAAATATCACTACATCCATCAAGAAGTGTCTATTGAATATCATTGCTAAGCTCGCAAAGGAAATAACAATTGAAAGTTTGTTCTCTGCTCTATCCAGAACTTTCAAGGATGTGAATGTATGATTTATTTACAATGGCGCCTCCAAACATATGATGGGATAATGTAGTCAACTCCAAACCCTATCTAAGGGAAAATCATCTCACTCATCGAACTTGGAGACAACAAAAGTATCCAGTGAAAGGAATTGGGTCTACATCATTGGAGCTCGAGTCAGGTGGAAGTATTCACCTCAACAAACAAGTTGCTTTTGTTGATGGAAAGGTTTTGGTTTGGGGTAAGGGCTCTAATATTAATGAAGCAAAGGTGATTGGGATTCATGAGGGGACATTGTATAGACTCTATACACCCCTAACTCAAGCCCTAGTTCACCTATAAGTTAGTCCTTTTGAAATATGGCATATAAGGTATGGTCACCTTCATTATAAGATATTTCCATATTTGAGTCAAATGTTCAATGGCATCCCTAAAATAAAGTGATATCATGAATCGATACATAGGGGATGTGCTCTAGGAAATAATGTAAATAAACCATATACAAGTAGTGACACCAAATTTAAGGAAATTTTAGATCTCATACACTTGGATGTATGTTGACCAATGGCAGTAAAGTCTCTTATTGGGCACCAATATTATGTAACCTTCATTGATGATTACTCAAGGAAGAATTGGTTATACCTTCTCAAGAACAAGGATGAGATATTCAAAAAGTTTCAAAAGTTCAAGAATGAAGTGGAAAACCTAACCAAGAGAAATATAAAAATGCTAAGCTCAGACAACAAGTGGAGAATACACCTCCAAAGAGTTAATAGCTTTATGCAAGGAAGAAGGAATCAAGAGTGAGCTCATTGTTCCCTATAATATTGAACGAAATGGTGTGGCAAAAAGGAAGAATTGTAATATTAATGAATGTTTCAAGGCTATGCTACATGATCAAGATCTACCTACATTCCTATGGGAAGAGGCATGCATGAAAACTATCTATGTACAAAATCAAAGCCCTCACATGATTCTTAACAACGTGACTCCGGAAGAGGGCTGAGATAAAAGGTTTCCATACCCGTGCCTACCTCATGATCGATTGATGTAGTGATGTGCATGCTGGAGTGTTGGACTTTTGTAATGTCGCCAAGGGAGTTGTCTTGTTGTTATTTTCTGTTCCTCTGTATATCTTCTTTGTTCCTCATGGTATTTGACTGTTGTTATTGCTATGTTTGCAGGCCCTTTGTTGATGTCCCAGGTGTTGTTGTTGCTGTTGGAGAGTCCTGCTTGGAGTGGTAGAGTTACTACATAGTGTATCATGAGTTGGTATCCCCACCTTCTTGATGGGAAAGGAAAAAAAACTAGGATTATGACTTTTCTGTAATGGTTGCACAGGGTGCTACAGGAGGAGGTTTTCTTCTTGTAGTAGTCCTTTTTTCCTCTTCAAAGGTATCTTAATTGCATGGGACTGATGAGAAAGGGTGTAGAGGGCTTGGAGGATGATGCTAGGGCTTTGAGAGAGTAGTGTAGGCTTGTGAAAAGGGAGAGGATGTGCTCTGTGTTTTTCATGAAATTTTTTCAAGATGAGACAGAGGGGAGGGTTGGTTTTGAAAAATATTAATTTATCTTGTGAACAAGGATGGATGAATGATGGATAGATGGTGGATCAAGGTGGGAGAACCTTATTTACCTTTGGGGTCCTCCTGTAGTGCTACAGGATCTTCCTGTAGCAATTACAGTTTTCCTGTAGCAACCCAGAGAGGGGCTGAAAAATGATTTTTGAGCTAGTGGGATAATAGAGAGTGGTGAGCACATGAGTTTGGATGGAGGATATAGAGTGGATGGAGGTTGAAGTGGAGAGAATCTTAAGGATGTTGGCCCTGTAGCTTTGGAATTCACCACTGTCCTCAAACCTGCAAAATGACAAAAATAATTAACAGACATGTTGTGGATCCATGTCCTGAGATTCTTCTTTTTTGTTTGTTTGTTTTTTTTTTTTTTAGCCACACAAACTGCCTCATGAGAGGTTTTCAACCTGTATGCTTGCCATGAGCACCTCAAGAGAGGTTTTAACCCAGGGATATTTATTATTTTTTTCTTTACTCTTGGGCTACCTCCGGAAGGTTTTTAACCCAAGAGTTGGCCTCAGATGCCTCATAAATGTTTTTTTTTTTTGTTACAGTATCTAGGAATGTTGTGTCTTGGAAGCTATGACACTTCCAATCACATTAACCTCTCTGCTATGGTGTTGATGAATTATTCCTTAGAAATAGGCTTTATGTATACCTTCAATCTATAGCCATTGACAAGCAAGGGAATCCCTTCCTCATCAATCGTCATGATTTGAACAACTCCATTGTCATGACATTACTCTATTAGGTATGGGCCTAACCATCTTGTCATCATTTTTCCCTTGAATCCTTGAACTTAGAGCCATATAGTAAGGCCCAATACCCTTCCTGAAAAACGTTGTCCCTGATATGCATATCATGCCAGACCTTCCTCTACAATAAGATAACTTCAGTGTGTAGGAGGGCCTGCATTCTAAACTCATCCAAGCCATTTAACTGAAGCAACCACTCCTGTTGTGCTTTGGTGACATCTAAATACAATTGGGTTACCATTCTCAAAGAATTATAATCAAACTCAATAGAGAGCAGATATTTCTTTCCATAAACTAGATCATATGGAGTAAAACCAGTAGTTGTTTTCCACGTTGTGTTATAGGCCCAAGTGGCCTCCACTAATATGTCTACCCAAACCCTCTTGCTGCTACTGACAACCTTGGTGAGGATGTCCTCTAATTCTCTATTTGTAACTTCTACTTGTCCATTGGCCCGAGGGTGATAGACAATAGATTTTATGTGTTTGATATGATGTTGCCTTAATAGATTCTCGATCAGATGTGATGTGAATTGAGCTCCATGATCGATGACTATCTTTCTGAGATACCGAAATTTGTAGAACACATTCTTGACAACCTTTGTCTCAACCCACTCTATCAAATAATCAATGCACACAATGATGTACTTTCTCTGCCCTAATGGTGGATCATTTGGCCTAATGAAATCCATGCCCCACTTGTCAAATGGCTCCAAAGCCACCTGGGGTTGTAGGGGCATTTCATCCTTGGGTGTAGATTTCCCCATCCCCTGACACTGATCAGATATGTTGGTATACCTTCTTGCATCTTGGTGGAGAGTGGGCCACTAATATCCAACTTGTAGAGCTTCGAAATTTGTCCTCTTAGCAGCAAAATTACCTCCATAAGGCCCATCATGACAAGCTGAAAGGATGTCAAAGAATTCCTCTTCCATGACACTTTTCCTTAGGATCTAATCTGGTCTTAGCTGGAAGAGATTGCCCCTAATCCAAGTGAAAGGGGTGCTCTTCCTCACAATTCTACTCTTCTCCCTAGATGACATACTTGGAGGAAATATTGCAGCCACTAGATAGTTTGCTATGTCAGCAAACCATGGGGAGAGAATTGAGATAGAAAGCAAGTTCTCATCTAGAATCTGATCATCAACCATCCCGTCATGACCTGTAGGCAAATCAAGTCTAGACAGAAAATATGCAACTACATTTTCTTTTCCTGGCTTATCAATGATAGTTAAATCAAATTGTTGTAACAATAGCAACCATCTAATGATTCTAGCATTCACATCAGGATTGTTCATCCAATATTTGATAGCTGCATGGTAAGTATGCACAAAATTTTGGTATCCAGTGATGTAGGGTCTGAATTTGTTCAAAGAGTGTACAACAGTTAGGAGTTCTTTCTGAGTTATAGTGTAGTTTAATTCAACCTTAGACACATTTTTACTAATGAAGTAAATTGCAAAAGGTAACTTACTATCTATTTGTCCTAAAGTTTCCACTACCATTTTGTCGGATGCATCAACATGGATATGGAAAGGTAGAGCCCAATTTAGGCCTCTAGGTATGGGTGCAGTGGTTAATTTCTCTTTCAAGATCTCAAGAGCCTCTTGGCAGTTACCTGTCTAGCAAAATTCTAAGTCCTTTGCCAACAACCCAAACAATGGTGAAGCCACTTCACTGAAGTCCTTGATAAACCTCCTATAGTATCCAGCTAAGCCCAAGAAAATCCTATCATCCCTCTGCTTTTGAGGAGTAGGGACCCTTGTTATGATGGCAATTTTGTTTGGGTCCACTTGTATTCCCTCCTACGATATTGAATGTCTAAGGACAATCCCTGCATTGATTAAGAATTCACACTTCTTAGGACTAAGCGAGAGGTTCATTTCAATGCACTTCTTCAATACATTCCTCACATTAGAGAGAGCCTCTAGGAAGTCACACCCATTGGGAGTGAAATCATCCATGTATATTTCTATGGAGTCATGTACCAGCTCAACAAAGATGCTCAGAACTGCCTTTTGAAAAGTGGTAGGGGAATTACATAAACTGAAAGGAAGGACCCTATAAGTAAAGGTACCCCAAGGGTAGGTGAATGTAGTTTTGTCTTGATCCTTAGGGTTGATCTGGATCTGATTGTAACCACTGAATCCATCTAGGAAAGAGAATAATTATTCCCTGTAAGACCATCTAAAACATGATCAATGAAAGGCAAAGGGAAATGGTCTTTCTTTGTGGCTTTGTTCAGCTCTCTGTAATCCACACAGATATTCCACTTCCCATTCTTCTTTGGGACCAAAACTAGAGGGGACACCCACTCAGTGTCTAAGATGGGGTATATGAACCCTGCATCCAATAATTTTTGCAACTCTTCCTTTACTATGTCCTTGAGGGATGGGTTCATTCTCCTCTAAGGTTGGCACATAGGTTTGCATCCCTCCTTGATGTATATGTAATGAGTACAAACCGAAGGATGCACCCCTTTCATTTCTTTATAGCTCCAAGAAAAAGCATCTAAGTACTCTCTCAGCATTCTGCACAACTTCTCTTCTTGATTTTTTGAGAGAGAGGGGTTAATATTCAAGGTTCTACAGGGACTAAATTCTACAAATTTGACATGTGTAGGACTTGGGTAAACTAGGCATAACTCATTCGAAGGATTACACTCAGATTCCTTCACAAGATAAACAAGAGACATGGTATTGGGGGGTTGGTTCTGGAGGATTTGGTCAATGAGGTCATCTTCATCAGGTTTCCCCCCTCCTATAACAACATCTAGGGTACACATTGGATGGAATGTTGTATGATACACTTCATATTTCTCCTCCTATTTTAACCATAGGGGTAAGTCACGCTCAATGGATGGCTGAGTAGGGGAGTACAATACCAACTATTTGGACAAATGCCCATTCTTAATGGTCATGTTCCCAGCCCTGCAACTTAGGTAAGCATCAACAATGGCTAGCCATGGTCTTCCCGAGATGAGAGGATAACCATTGAATTTGGTTTTCAAATGGAGAACCAAGAATTCAGTAGGATACTCCCAAGAGTCAATAGAGACCATTACATCCTCAAAAACTCCCTCGGGAGCTACTGTAGATCTATCTGCAAGTTGCAACACTATAGTGGTATTTCTCAAAGATCCTTGGAGGTTTAGTTTCAACATGGTTTCTTTAGTCATCACATTGATGGCAGACCCAATATCAATCAAGGTGTGAGGGAAAATGATTCCTTCGATGTGCGCATCAACCACAAGACTTTCAAGGTCTAGACATTTTGGACAAATCACTCTCCCCAACATAAAATTAGATAATTGTCAATAATATTGATGGTGGAGGTGTCTCTTTTTCTCCTCCTAGGGTGTTTTAAACCTTTCTCTTTGATAATCTTATTCTAGATGGCAACATCCTTAATAGCTCGGAGGAGGGGTATTTTAACACATAGATTCTTCAATTCTCCCAGAAGTTCAATTTATTCTGGGGTGTACTAGTTAGAATGGATCAATCTCTTAGGAAAAGGAGGTGGATTTACTCGAGGGCTACTCTATTCCTTTTCCTCTTCAAGCTCTTTAGGTGGAGATGGAGTTTGGTTATCTAGGAGTACTCTTCCAGACCCGGGGTTGATTTCTTGAATATCCATAGCATATGCATGGTAATATGTCTCTCCATTGTAGACCTGTTGTGTCTGCTTATTGTTCAAGTTTGAATTGGGTTGAGAAGGCATCCAAGGTTGCATGGGTGGAATAGAATGAGTGAGTAGTGGTTGAGATGGAGGTGGAGGTAGTAAAGCAGGATGTTGGTTGAGTTGAGAACTCCACCCTTGTGATGGGTTATTCCATTGAGGATGTGGGGAAGTATATGGGGAGGATATTGAGGTGCATAAGGCCAAGAATGGGGTGTGGACCATGATGGATGAGTGGAAGAGTACTAATGTGGAAAGGGTGCATTCTAGTTAGGATTGTAATAAAAGTATGATGAACCTTGCAAGCCCCGCTGGTATGGCTAAGGTGCTTGAGACCTCCTTTGATTGATAAAATAAAGTTTCTCAGCCCCACCTTTTGCCCCTTGGTATACATATTTCAATCCAGGCAAATAAGGACAATTATCTGTGGCATGGTTTTCCTCACATACTGAGCATACCTTTATGACATTTAATGGACATTCATTTTTGGGGTGCCTTCAAGGGAATTTAGGGAAAAAAATGGCTAAGGTCCTCTCTGCTTCCTCTTGTATCCTTTTGATCTGCATGGTATCCATTTGCAAAGCAAAGGTATGCAACATTTCCCTTTTAAAGTCCTACAACATGTTTTCAATTTCATTCTTGATGGATGTTATGGAGGGAGAGGATTGACTAGCCATACCCTTCTTCCTAGCAGCCCTAAAATGGGTTTTGAACACTGTTTTTATGTCCTCGTAGGATAATTGATATATGTCTCCCCTAGACAACATGTTTCTAGCATGTCCTCCCTGATCCCTCAAAGAAGAACTAGCTTGAGTGATTCAGGATCGAGGGTGCACCTGGCCCTTCTATAATTGAGTTGGAATCTTTCCTCATAGTCCTCTAAGGATTCATCACTGCCAAGAGTCATTCTAAATATTTATTCTTTGGTTTCTTTGGACCTATAGTAGTCCATGTACTTGTTGTAAAAGGCTTGTTGCATTTGAGCCCAGGTAGTGATTATATCCCAGGTAGACCCATAAACCAATGCAAGGTTGCATCCTTAAGAGTAGATGGGAATAACTTCAACTTCTGGTCATCAAAGATATAATAATAGGTCTTACAGACAACAAAAATCTCAAACATAAAAGTATCAAGGTCCTCAGAGGTTAAGCCATGGAAGCAAGGAAGGGAAGTAGGGCCTATATTCTTCATTATGGCCTCTCCATTAGTTTCTCTAATAGGGAAAACCTCCTCATTCCTGTTTTCAACCTTGGTTTGGGTAGGTGAAATGGGTTCTTCTTCTTACCGAATAGGTTCTTAAAAAATCTCAGGTTGTTCACCTAAGGGGTCTTCTAACTCCCCTGTAGTTAGAGAGGGAAGTTGACAGTCACCGAAGAAGAGTGAAGGTTGACTGTTTGATGGTGTGGGGGTGTTTGGTAATAATTTTCCTTGAGTATCTCTACTCCTACGAGGCATGAAAGTTTTTTTTCTTTTCTTTTCAAAACTGAATGCAAAACAAAAAGAAATGCTTAAGCATATGTAACATCTACCTAGTCACCTCCCCGATAACAACGCCAAAAAGTGGTGAGCCCTAGTATTGCACCAAGAGTGTTGAAACTCAGAGAGGCTCCTCAATTCTATTTATCAACCTGAAGTTCATACAAACTTAGAGTTGACAATGTTGTATACACAATAGATGGAATTATACTCATGCCACCCTCAACTAGGTCATTTGATCATTACGGTTCCCAGACCATTCTTCTACTGAATTAGGGGGAATTAACCACTGAAAGTGAAATTCAAAATATATCCCTAGTGTAGAAAAAGTAAATGGTTCTCAAATCCAACTTGTAAAAGATATCCACTTTTACATGCTATGAAAAAACACAAGAGTTATGCTACCTACAGGAAGGAAACTACACTAATTGCAATCAACCATGTAGCTATCAAATTCACTTGAAAACATAATATTATTCTACCAACTCACAACTCAATCTTTAATGCACATTTATCTAATTCACAATTGTATATTAAGTAATGTCATAATTTCCAAATCTGTGATGAAGAAACTAATGCTATTTTCTCTTGCAACGAAGGAAAATTAATGGAGGGAATGGCCTAGGGGGTACCTCTGACCATGAAGTCCAAGTTTGGGGGTCAACCTAATCCTAAACTAAGCTCCACTAACATTACAAGTCAAACAAGGGAAAAACAGGTTGCTATAGGAAGCTGCTACGAGATTCATGTATTGCTACATGAAACTGCTACAGGAAGTCCTAGCATGCTACAGGAAGTTTGCCAATGATGGGATAAAGTGATGGCATATGGATGAAGGTTGTGGAGGATGGATGAATGGTGACCAGCACCCCTAGGCAAGCTCAACACTCTAGGAAGGCCAACTTTGGACTAAGAGGGCTGCTCACGGTGACTAAAAAACAAAGATCAAGACAATGGTTGGGATTCATCAAAAGGGAGTGGAGAATTCCTGGATGGAGATGGTGAAAAGGTCCCTTGCATGTAGGTCCAACATTCCTGCAACATCACATGCACTTGTTCTTCTTTTCATTTGCAAAATATTATAACCAATGGTGGATAGTATGGGTTGAATTTGAAGACTATCTAATTGATGCTAAAAACCCTAGTCTATGCAATGGATTCACTTCTAAGCTACAACAATCATATGTGAAACAAAATAATTAATGTAGATCTTTTTCCAAGAAATCATCACATAACGTTTTTGGGTTGCGGGTGTGGATTCCTCTAGTCAGGCTCCCATGAGAGAGATGAGATAAAGGCACAATCATAAGCTTTTTGAGGAATTATATTCTACTAAAATGCAGCAACTAATAAACATTCTATGCTAAAGCAGAATATCGATACACAAGAGGGACCTAAGCTACTGGTGTTGGGCCCAAACCCAAGATCCTCAACCTTCTTAACTAACTCAGTGATGCATCAATAATAAAATTCTCATTATCATTGCAGAAATGTCAAATACATCACACAATAAGTCAAAAATAGTAGTTGCAAGTGCTTGAGCTTAATAACTTCTTAGATACAGCCAAAATTTGAATCCTAATGAGTTCCTTGGGATGTTTATTTATACAAAAGTGTAGCTACTAACAACTCCCTAGAAAATAAAGGTGTTTGTCTCCCAAAACTCGAGAAAGATAGATCTAGATCTTTCTTAAACTGCATTGGCTTGGCTACCAATGACTCTGAGTTGATGAGATAGAAAGTGGTGATCTTGATTGATTGAAGGAGTTAATGAGGGAGACAACCTCCTAGAATCTCTCCCTGTTGTCTACTCCGAGCTCCTGCATTGAAATTATGCCAAATTTGTCCCGATTCTTGCATTTAAACCATGTTAGGCCACATGACATAGCAACACATCTTTTATCCTCCTCACTAAGCATAATATAACAAAAATTGTAAATAAATGTGAGAAAGAGATAATTCTAAAGTTAGAGGATGAAATTATGACCATTGTGATATACATGTTGATGAGCCTCATCAGATGGTATTCATGATCATGTTGCTGCATAATGATGGTGATTGCTACTTCAGGAGTTAGTGTTGAGGAGCCTTGTTGATTAGGTCTCCATGTCACGGATTAGGTCTCTTATGTTGACATGTTGTACCTGAGGCTTAGAGAGGATCTATTTGTCTATGTGGATGATTATGATGGTTGTACATATGTTTGAGGATGTCTGATAGGTTCTGTAGCTACATATTGAGGGAAAACATGTTGAGGAATAGTTTGATGGCTCAGATGCTTAGGTTGGTTATTGGTTGGCATCCTAGTTAACCTAGTTTGACTTGTGGTGATGTTGGTGATGTTGCAGTGATTTCTAGGAGTGTTGCAGAGATGTCAGAGACTTCCAGATGTACTAGAGGGGCTAGTCAAGATTTGGAAGAAGTTGAGGCAAGTTATGAGCCGAGGAAGCATGATTTTGAGTCTCCTTAGCCCCAGTTGCATGCATGATGGGTCAAGGGATAGGTTTCAGACTCCATTCTCTTGTAGGATAGGATCAAGGGAGCGATTATCGCTCCATTTCCTCATACGACAATGCTAAAGGAGTGACTGAGGAATTTCATGAGTTTTGCTTCACATTTCTTGTGCTTCTAAGCCAATTTTGGTGTTGTGGCAATGTTATTGATCGAGAATTTTGAGCATATGGTCGGAAAAAGTTTGTGGGTCCTCTAGAATCTAATTAAGGTTGAAGATATCAAAGGGCTAGTAGATTTAGTGATTGATTTGGTCGAGAAGCCTTCCTCAACCAAATCTGAAGCATGTGAACAAATTTGTTGAGTCTTCCATAACTTGTTTCATTTACTGAGTTAATCATCTCATAGAATGTTAAATAGAAGAAGGCTTTGAGTTCATTTTTTTGGTTGCTTAGAGAGTGTGTGAGGATGCTATTGTGAGAGAATTATGACTGAGTAGAGGATGTAGCAACTTCTCACATATGTTATGCAAAGATATATCAGAGGTTTGTGAGCAAAAATCAGAGATAGATTTGGGAAGAAGATTTAGAATTTGTGTGTTGGTTGTGCTAGAATTTTGGTAGCTTTGAGATGTGTTTGTGAGAAATGTTTTGGTGAGAGTAGAAGTGAAGAAATTCCATCCACTAGGTCAGTTATTGATTCAGATTTTATGGGAATAATACTACAGATGTTGGGTTGCTCATGTTGAGCGAATTGAGAACCCAGTCTGAAATATTGTGAAATGTGGTTCACCTGGAGGAAGTCAAGGCATGGAGGCTTTAGTATATACAATGATTTGGCTGATTCATAGTAGGAAGAGTTTTCTCCATCCAATAGGAGTTGGAAAGTCCAATGGTGTTTGGGCGAGGATCGTTGGTCATGGGAACTTCTAGCGGATGGTAGTCTATAAATCTATGTGAGAAACAAAGTTCCAAATGGATAGTTTCCAACATACTATATAAAAAGCCAAGTCTTCTGGCTTATGTTTGTAAGCTAATCTATGTAAATTTGTTCAACAGATTAATAGAAGATTTGAGAAGCACAACAATAGCAGGGTGGTTTTCTTCCGAAAGGGTTTCCACCATAAATACTTTTGTTCTTGTGTGTGCATGCTTGTGTTTCTCATGGTGATTTCTCATGTTTTTATTATTTCAGTTTATTGTTCCTAATACATTTTAATGAGCTAATCTTGTGAATGCACATGGATAATAGACATTGAGGAAAACATTTTTAAATTGGTGAAAGATTGATACAAAGACCACCACTACTAATTCACCCTCCCGAATATATTTCCAACACACTATCGATATTCTTCCGGTGTTTCATTTCCAAGTTCCATAAAGTTATGTATAGGAAAGAGTTTCATTGAATATAATTTTTTTCTCTGAGTCATATTGTCTACTTTGATCTAATATTTTGCAACAAAATTCACAAATGTTTAATGTCTAAAGAAATTACTAGGAGATCTAAATTTACTATTGATTAAGAAAAATGTTGAAATGATCTCCGATTTACAGTTCAATTTGTCTCTCTTTTTTTTTTCCCACAGGGAAAAACCGTAATTTTTTATTAATGGTATAAAAATTACATTTTGTAGAGACACAGAGTGTGTATGCATCAAATATCGAAAAGTGCATGACAAAGCAAAAAAGAAACATAAGGCTACAAAAAGGTTCAATAATTGGTGATGAACCCCGAAGCATAAGCCAAGAAACTAGCAAAAAAACTAATAGAAATAATATTGACAAATTGTGCTAATATTTTCTTTATTATTTTTCCTTTTGTGCAACTTTTGTGAGCCATCAAGATTTGGTTCAACAATAACCAAAGCCAAATCATGTCCCAATTGTGAGACTTATTGTCTAAATCCGAGCTCTTTGAGACATGAGCTCTTTTTGTGCCCCCAATTCCATCCAATGTCAAAATGTCCTCAAGATCCATTTCTTTCTATTGAGTAATAACTATTCTTGACTTAACTATTGTGTTTTCATTTGGTTTGACTCCCTGTTGGACCATAGCACTTAGTTTTTTTTTCATTCTTAGAAAGATAATGATCTGAGAATTGTTGTCCTTTTGGTCCATTTAACTGCCTCTTCTTCTTTGGATTCTTCTTTGCTTGTGGATAGTAATTTAGTAAGTGCCTAGTTTGAAAACTACATAACATCAAAATGTCGTGTTCTCATAATCTACAAGTTGTGACAAGTGGAAGTTATTGTGTTTTAAACTTCTATGATCTAGAAGCCCTTTGCTTAGACCCATCTCCAAACATATTTTGGAAAATGTGAAGAGACCATTTTTGTTTTTTTCCAAATCCATTTTATTAAACATGTGTAATGTGTTTCCTATAATTTTAAAGACTTTATGGTGCCAAAATGGAAAAAGGATGTTTGGAATTCCCACCTGAACTGGCATGGAAGAAACCACTATAGTATTGACCTTAATCTTAGGGAACCATGGAGTGATAAACAACCCAATTCTACCCCACAACCATGGTCCTTCATTAAGAGCATAATCCAAATCCTTTTGTGTTTCGAATTAGACTATAAAAAATCCATTTGAGCAAAGGTATATGTCACAGTTTAGAGTCCATAACGAAAAAATCCACTAAGATAAAGCTTCATTCTTATGCTAAAATCCATTAAATATGAAAATAATTCCTTTAGATTGAAGATAAAAGAAAAGGAAAGATATGTCAAGGAGATTTACTTCCATAGTCAGAGCCTTCTCCATCTGTTCTACTATATAGGGTCTTATAATATATTGATTGATCTACCGGGGTTGTGGTCTTCCTTTGCTCTACTTCTTTGAAAGATACAAATGAGACATCTCAGCCATGGTTCCATTAGCATCCCCACACATCCTTGAGTTCACTATAATGGTTGAATTTCTTTTAATACTGTAATCTTTAAGCTAGAGGGCGTCTTGTAGAACTTTCCCTTCAAATTGTAGCTTTGAAAATGTGAATATAGGCCCCATTTTCCATAGATAATATGTTTGAGAGAAATGATAGAGAATGGCTCTCTTACCCAAAATATTGAGGTCCCCTCGTTGGTACTTGTGATAAAGATATGAAAAAAGAAACTTTGGTTATTCTTTGACTATGTGGATGGAATCTCGGGCTGTGACTTTGAGAGAGAGACCCACATACTGGAGACCACCAAAGAGGGAACAGGTGGCAGAGCTGCCCTCAATTCTATAGCATTCAAGAACATTCAAAATGACGGACAAAAGGAAAGGGGGATAGTGGCTGAAAGAAAACCCACTGATAAAGTCCCTTAATTAATTGGACACAACTCCCACACCCTATTATAGAAAAATGTGGAGAAATATAGTGCAGGAAAATGAAAAGAATATAATACATTTATTGTGAGATTATAAATGCATGGAATCTATTCGTAAGCTCCCTAGGAGCTCAGTCGAAAAATAATAGTGAAGCCGACATGTGAAACCTCCCATGAATCCAACCTTGGCGATTGGAACTGGAAAATGTGCACAGAATAGACATGAACCCTTTCTCCAAGTCATGACACAATCACTTGGTATGAAACAAAGCTATGAAACTTGGCAGTGACATATAGATTGTTGGGAAATCTAGAGACTTGTAGATTAGAACTTATTTTCCTTCATGATAATTACTTGTGATGCTACCTAGTTCTTTATTACTTCTTTAGTTATTTTCATAAAACAATTTCCAAAACAATGAAGATCACAAAGAGAAAGAGTACACAAGATATAGGATCCAAGCGAGGCTAAAACCCCCCTAAGGGAAAACCCATAAAATGCTTCTCCTCTTCTTTAGAACTTGCTCACAAAAGGGACTTTCAAGACCCAAAGACCAAATCTAGCAAACCCTCCAAGCCCCACATCATCTCCTAGCAAGATATTCCTTGAGACGATTTCATAACTTTGATATTGCTTTCTTGATGCTACAACTTCGGTCATTGCAATAAAAAAATTTCATGCAATATTGACCTCCTGCAATTGCATCAAAATTTCGGCCCTGCAATTCGTCGTTCTGAAATTTCTTCAAAATTTAGCCCTCTCTACAACTGGAAGCTTCAAAAATCCTAGTGAAACAAGAGAGATATGGACTTCCAATTCCTCTTCTTCATCCTCCCAACTACTCTTCTTCACCTTCAATATTCCAGATTGAATTTGCTTGAGTTGAGTCTTCAAATGAGGTCAAGCTCCCTTGTATTTATAACGTTTCTTGAGGGTCCAATAACCCTCCTTTAGGTCGACCTGATTTTTGTCTTGGGACAACTTGGTAGGGCTTATCCATGCCTTTTTCTCAATAAAACAAATATTTTTCTTCATTGCAATGATTTCAAATGGGATAATGACACATGATCAATAAAATTCTTTATCCTAGAAAGACCTAGAAGACCTAAAGCACGAAGAACATGATTTTGACTCAAACTTGAGTATGAAACCCATACTCCAAAAATATAATATAATTTATTTTTCTTTCTCTTTACTTATTTATAAATAGTATACAATGTCATTATTACAATTAAATCATAATGAATACCGAACCTAGTTACAATTTTCAACACTCCTTAACTAGTGAAGTACTCATGGTACAAGGAATCTCAATCTTAAAGAATTCTCTTAAGAAGAGTTGGATTGATCTGAATTTAAACAGGAATTCAACAAATTACAAATATAACCATAAGTACAAAGATGTAGCAGAAATAACACTTCATTTCATTAATATCAAATACTGAAATATGATTACAAATATAATGGAAATAAGACTAGATCGGGCAATGGTAGCTTATCTCTGAGAAGAGAAGTGGCAACTACATGCCTCTAAACTCTATGAAAATGAGGCTAATGGGCCTATTTATTATTGAAAAACATGAGAAAACCCTAAAAAACCAAAACGATAACCACTGGAGATGTAACACCAAGAGTTTGTGGGCCCTGTTGGGGTTAGTTGGGTAGCCAACTTCCCGGGGTCATAACTTGGTCATATTTTCTCCGTTTGGCACGTACTATACATTGTTGGAAATGTCTCTCCAAGTTCTACAAGATTTTTCGTATGCCTGTAGGCTATGGGCTTGTAGCAGACCTCAAAAAAACACCATTTAGGGGGTCAAAACTGCTCCAAAAGTTCAAGACCCAAAAAATTGTTAAAAATAGTAAATGGTTAGGTGGGTGGCGACCAATATCCACCTAGATCATAGATTGATAAGCCATATTTTTCAACTGTATTTTTATCATAACTAGCAATGTCCCTGCAGGTCTTAACTGGACAAGGTCATCTTTAATTATGAGCATTGTGCTGGGAGACTTTACGTGAGCTACCACACTACCTCTCAAGGCACATACCCCATCTGAATGTCTACAGGGTATTTCCTTTTAGGACTATTCTCATCTTGGATTCCCAAACTTGGATCCTCAATGTAACAACCCCAGGTTAAAGTTTCATGTAATAAAGGATAATAAAGGCAAAATGAGACCAAGGTCACGAGACACGTATTCCAAGCTGAATGTTGGGAAAACACTATAATGGGTATCAATTTTGGTTTATTAATGGCTATAGAAATTGGAAAAGGAATTGGCAAAGGAAAAGAGGTAATACTTGACATTTAATTATGAAAATATGGAAAATAGGAGAAAAGGAAGGTGAAGAGACACAAATTTGCATGCAAGGGAAATTAGAGGAAAAATGAAAGAAAATGAAGAGAAAAGGAGACATCAATAATAAAAAGGCATCAAAGAATCAATTCACAACTTTTTCCCATCTTTGGAGTAGGTGTAGAAAAGGAAAGAGACCAAGCACTTGGACAAGCAAGCAAGGAAGGAAAAGTAAAGGAAAGGAAAGAAAAGAGAAGTTTGGATCAACAACTTCAGTAGGAGGATTTTACAGGTAACGGATTACATGTGTGATTTCCTTACTAAGGTGTGAATGCATGGTACATGCATTTGGTTATTTGGTTCATTTATTGTCATTGACATGGGTTTTTTCCGTTTTGATAGTGGTTTTAACCTTGCCTTGCCATTTCATGAATAGCCATGGCAATGATGGGATTCATTATTGGTTGAGCTTTGGATTGCCGGAAGGTTTTGGAACTAGGTGAGGTGGTCTCAGGGAAATTCCCAAGGGTTGTGGGTGGAGATGATTTTCTCCGGAAGCCCTCGACAAGTGGGTGGAGATAGGAAAATTCCTCAAGGTATGGTGAAGAGATTATAAGGCATCCAAACTTGGTCTGTTTTGTGATCTCGAGACTGGTTTAGGTGAATCACGGGAGTTTGAGGGTGGAGGTGGTTTAACCTCTAGATTCACTTGGTTTTTTATGTCTTGGTTTATCCCATGTGATCCCACATTCAAGCTTGAAATATGGCACATGGGTGATTGGATGAAAGAAATATTTGGTTTAGCTCAATCTATGGTCGGATGGTACGTGGAAGTCCTTGAATTGGTTGGTTTTCCTATATGTTAATAAGAGATATTTTTCCTATTGTGATTTATGATCAATTTTATTTGTTAATACATGGATATTATGGCTGATTTGTCATGGTTAATATTATGGTTATAAGCATGGTTCTATAATGTACTCTAACTATGGCTCTTGTTCATGATTTTGATAAGTATTTGAATGGTTGCTGAATGCATGGGCTAACAAGTGTTGTTGTAGCTACTTGAGAGGCCATTAGACCTTCTTGCTGATTCTTAGATGAAGTTTAGAGATTTAAGATCAGTTTTGCATTCATGACCTGCAACTCACATGTTTTCGATATGTTTGATGAAATGTCTAGTGTTTTCTAGCCAGTATTGGTGAAGTTTTGGTTTCAAGTTTGAATGTTTAGCATTTTCACCATGTTAAATATGATTATGGAAATTTATAGGAAGTTCTAAGTAGTGGTTTGGAGGCTAGCCTAGAAAAGTGGCTCAGATCCCAGAACTGTAGCTTTTGGGCCATAACCGCATGGAGGAAAGTGTACGAGTGCGGTTATAGCCTCATAACCTGTTAGGGTCCAACCCTAACACCTTTATTTATGTAATCGGGCTGATTCATAGTTATAGTTGGTTAAAGAGTCAATAAAGCTCATATTAATAATTGTAAGTGGTTGACTTGCATTTAAGAAAGGGACCACAATTAGTTGCAAACGGGCCATGGTATTAGATAGATGGTATTAAGAGAACCATGGTAATGACCCATGGTATTGTATGTATGAATCCTATATAAAGGATAGAGACTCCCCATTGAGAAATATCAAGTCTTATTTTGTAATCAAGATCTTCTCTACTGGAGGTTGCCCCCTCGAAGAGGCAAGTGAACATTGCTTTCATCTCTGAATAATAAAATACTTGTTGTTTTTCTCATTTTGTTCTGTGTTCTGGGTTGTATTTCTTCGCATATTTGGTATTCTGGAATTTCTCGCAGGTTAAGAGCATAACAAGCGGTATCAGAGCACTTTCCAGGGTCGGTGGTACCTCCATTTTTGGCAGATTTTTTTTTAGGCTAGAGACATGTTCCGACGTCTTTCAACCACGAGATCTATCATTGAGCACATAAACCTGTGGATTTGGGGAGGCATGCACACAGGAAATACAAGAGGTGGTCACCCTTGTTGGACTCCCTCGTAACCCCTGTGGGTACCCCTTCGAGTAGTAGTGCATTAGACAGAATCGTGCACGGACTGCCTTCCACGTACCCTTTGGGTGTATCGAAAGCCCCCTAGGCTCACCTGAAACCTCGCCTTAGATAAATTGTTAGTCGTCTTGCTGCTATAGTACATTGAGAACAACATTAGGAGAGATTACTCGTACGTACTATAGGGTAGCCGGGTAGTACGGCTAAGGGTATGGTTGATCCTCCTTAGTTAGTGCCCTGAAATATTAGACCAAGTACTATTGTTGGACCCTTATGTATATTGCGATCTATAGCACCTGACACTCCTTTGAGACCATAGTTCCCTTGACTCTCTGAAGATCGCCCATTATCTTCTTTGCTAGATCAGATCTAGTAGTTGGGGTTCTGTCACTGCTGCAACAATCAGATCCACCAGTTGAGGTTCTACCACCATAGTATCATTCAGATCTAATAGTTGGGGTTCTGTCGCCACCGTAGTCCAACTCACATTCAGCAGTTGGGGTTTCACAGGAAGATCTGACCATTTTTGTAGTAAGGCTTGTGGCTCCCATAGTTTGGGCTTAATTTTTGCAAGACATTGGGCAGGATCAAGTTTTCTGGAATTTTTCCACTGCAGTATTGATCTGTTTGAGGCCTTCTCGGGATGCTTACAAGAGACTTAGCCCATAAGATTCAGGACAACGAGCTGATTGCAGTGGTACCATTCACTTGTCAGCTTCAATTTTCGGCGGTCCCAAATTTTTTCAAAGTGACGACAAGCGACCAAGATCTATGTATGGTAGCAACCAGAGCTCAAGTCATGGCCAACGAGAAGATCAAGCGCCTTGAACAAAAGTTGGATTCTTTCCAGAGCCTAGCGAAACAAATGCAACAATTCATGGCACAATTCAAAATGAGCACGTCAGGGTTTCATCTGGAGGCACATGGTATTAATGAAGACCTTGAAGGAGAATCTAGCCATCATATTCACTTCCATGGAAATCACCAACATTCCCACCCTCACCCACCCAAGCTGGACATATATAAATTTGATGGCTCTAATCCGGTAGTATGAGTAGCACAAATGGAACAATATTTCATTCTGAATGATATCTGAGATGATCAAGATAAACTACGTGTGGGAGCCCTTTACTTGGACCAAGAGAGATGGAAATGGTGGTAGTGGCATTGGAAATGCTATCTCAGGAACATAACTTGGCAAGTGTTCTCAAAATATCTTTGTGACTGCTTTGACAAAGAATCTAATTTTTTGGGTTGTCTTATTAAACTCCGATAGACAGGCACAATAAAAGACTACATTGCAGCCTTTGAGACATTGGCCATCCACAGAGAAGGTCTGGGAGATGAATTCTACTTGGAATATTTTATAAGTGGTCTCAAAGAAGCCATCCAAGCCCATGTTCGGATGCACCACCCACCTACATGGATGGACACTTGCACAAAGGCTATCGAAGTGGAACATGATTTAGCTGCCCAGTCGCCTCATACAAATTTCATAGCCAAGGGATGCCCCACCCAGGCTTAGGGCCCTACCCAAACACTTAAGGTCCAAAAGGTGTCTCCAACAGAAATGGTTGAAATAAGAAAACAAGGATTGTGCTACTACTGTGATGACAAATACTCCCCCAAGCATAAATGCAAGGAACCCAAATTCTTTCAAATTGATGTTACTAATCATAACTCATATGAGGAAGCCCCACCCCTTGAGGGACTAGATGACGAAGTTGAGGAAACCCAGCACGACAATGAACTCCCAGTTATGCCAAAGGAACTAGTTATCTCGCTACATGCTTTAGCGAGCATTTCTGCGCCCCAAACTCTCAAAATCGGAGGCTTTATTAAACATCGCCTTGTAGTAGTATTGATTGATAGTGGCAACACTCATAACTTTATCCATCAGCAAGTCGCCAAAGCTGTTCATTGTTTTTTCAGGGCAGTCTCTAATTTCCAGGTCCAGATTGCTGATGGGGGGACAATGAAATGTGAAGGCCACTGCGAAAATATCAAATTTCAGATGGGTGACTACAACTTAAAGACCCACATGTTTGCGATTAACATGGGTGGTTGTGACATTGTCTTGGGTGCTGAATGGCTTTCCACACTAGGCCCAATCACCATGGATTTCTAGGAGTTATATATGAGCTTTAATCAGAATGACCACATGCATACCCTTCGTGGACTCCAGGCAGGTGCTCCTTTTATCATCAGCTCACATCGCATGGAAAAGTTGTTGAAAAAGGGCCATCATGGAGTTATCGCCCAGTTTAATGCCATCCAGGCCATAGAGCCCACTACTCTTCATATTCATCCTGAGATGCAACAGGTTTTAAATCGCCACTAGCAGGTATTTGACAAACCTAAAGAGATTCCACCCTTTAGAGGGGAACATGATCATAGCATTGCTTAAGTCCCATGGGCACAACCATCGAATGTGCAAACATATCAATATCCTTTCGCCCAAAAGAATGATATTGAAAAAATCATCAAGGAACTCCTTGAAGCCGGTGTTATTCGTCCTAACATCAGTCCTTATTCATCACTAGTGGTCATGGTGCTCAAGAAATATGGGGAATGGCGCATGTGTCCAGACTTCAGGGCTCTCAACAAGCTCACTGTTAAAGACAAATTCCCTATCCTAGTTGTTGATGATTTGCTTGATGAACAACATGATGCTTACTGCTTTACTAAGCTAGATCTTCACTCTAGCTATCACCAAATAAGCATGAAAGAAGTAGACATTCCCAAGACTGCATTCCGAACTCATGAAGGCCATTATGAATCCTTGGTCATGCCATTTGGTATCTATAATGCCCCATCCACTTTTCAAAGCCTCATGAATCACCTGCTGAAAACATATCTCTGAAAATTTGTCCTCATTTTCTTTGATGACATTCTCATCTACAGGCTAACCTGGGAAAAACATCTTCAACATGTAGACGTGCTCTTGCAACTGCTCTGAAATCACAAATTATTTGTCAAATTGTCCAAGTGCTCTTTTGCCATGGAAGAAGTCGAGTATTTTTGCCACATTGTGGGTCGTGAAAGTGTCTGGGTGGATTCCAAAAAGATACAGGCAATGCAAGATTGTCCCCAGCGAACAACCTTGAAGAGTTTGAGGGAATTCTTGGGTCTCACTGGCTACTATCACAAATTTCTCCACAATTATGGTCGCATTTCTAGACCCCTCACTAACCTTCTCAAGAAAAATTCATTCCTCTAGACTGATGCAGCACAACAGACATTTATGGCTCTCAAACAAGACACATGTTCCACTCCCATATTGGAACTACCCGACTTCACCAAATCTTTTGTGATTGAATGCAATGCTTCAGGTACTAGTATTTGTGTTGTCTTAATGCAGGAAGGTCGACCCTTGGATTTCACCAGCCAACAAATGAGTGGGAAATATCTGGGACAATATACTTATGAGAAGGAGATGATGGCCATCTTACATGTAGTAGATACTTGGCGACCATACTTATTGGGGCGGTGTTTCCAAATCCGTACAGACCATCAAAGCCTCAAATATTTTATGGAGGAACATTTATCCTCACCCCAGTGAAATAAATGACCGGCCAAAATGTTGGGATATGATTATGAGATAATTTATAAGAAAGGGCATGACAATGTAGTAGCGGATGCTTTATCACGCCAATTTGAGGCTGAAAGCACCCTACTATCAATCTCTCTTCCCATACCTGATTGGATCGAAGAAGCCCGCAAGGAATGGTTTTCACACCCCTCTCTCTCCCAACTCATTAATAACTTGAGAGCAGATCCTAATTCCTCAGCTGGCTACTCTTGGAAGGATGAGATTCTTCGCTACAAGGATAGAGTAGTTATATCACCGGCATCCACCCTCAAAACACACATTTTGGTAGAGATGCACTCATCTCCCACTGTAGGCCATGCAGGCTTTTAGAAGAATTTGCTTGCACTCGTCGTTCTTTCTTTTGGACAGGCATGAAAACTGACATTTTTACTTTTGTAGCTGAATGTGAGACATGTCAATACCACAAAGGAGAAACAATCAAGTTACTAGGCACCTTGCAACCATTTCCAATCCCTGCCTCCGTCTAGATGGATTTTTCTATGGATTTCATTACTGGTCTCCCAAAGTCAAGCAACAAATCAATCATCATGGTGGTTGTGGACAAACTTTCCAAATATGCTCATTTTTGTGCTCTTACCCACCCATTTACCCCCACTTTGGTGGCTCAAGCTTTCATGGACCAGATCTTCAAACTACATGGCATGCCCACTTCCATTGTGTCTGGTCATGATCCGACTTTCACCAGTAACTTTTGGCAAGAACTTTTCAAGCTACAAGGCACCCAACTCCAACTAAGTACTTCCTATCATCCCCAAACTGATGGTCAAACTGAAGCAGTCAAAAAATGTTTAGATACATACCTAAGGTGCTTCACTTCAAAAAAGTAACATCAATGGGTACAATGGCTACCTTTAGCTGAATGGTGGTATAATACTAACTATCATACAACCACCAAGATGACTCCATATGAAGCAGTGTATGGCCAACTCCCACCTTCACCTATTTCTTATATCCCTGGATGCTCTAAGGTGCAAGCAGTTGATCAACTCCTACAGAACCATGCAACCATGATAGCCCATCTCAAAGATAATCTCCATCAAGCTCATAATTGAATGAAGCAACAGGTAGACCAACATCGTCTAGAGCACACATTTTGAGAAGGGGATCAGGTATTCCTGTGGCTACAACCATATAAGCAAACATCGCTCAAAGAAAAGGGTTGCCAAAAATTATCTGCAAAATTCTACGAACCTTATCAAATACTTCAGGGCATTGGAGCAGTAGCCTACAAGTTGGCCTTTCCACCAACTTCAAAAATCCATCCAGTCTTCCATGTATCATGCCTCAAGAAAGTGGTGGGGAACAATTGCAAAATCAAACCAGTCTACCTAAATTGGATGAAGAAGGTTCACTCTGGCTCCAACATGATCAGGTCTTCGATACGTGAGAACGACATCTGCGTGGCCACACGCTCAAGAAAGTACTCATCAAGTGGAAAGACACCTCTCTAGAAGATGTGACTTGGGAACCAACCATTATTCTTCAGCAGTTTCCGCAGCTTCAGCCTTGAGGACAAGGATGCTTTTGATGGGGGAGGGCATGCTAGGGTCCAACCCTAACCCCTTTATTTAAGTAATAGGGTCGAGTCATAGTTATAGTTAGTTAAAGAGTCAATAAAGCCTGTATTAATAATTGTAAGTGGTTCGCCTGCATTTAAGAAAGGGACCACAGTTAGCTGCAAACGAGCCATGGTATTAGATAGATGGTATTAAGAGAACCATGGTATGTATGTATGAATCCTATATAAAGGATAAAAGCTCCCCATTGAGAAATATTGAGTCTTATTTTGTAATCGATCTCTGCTCTACTGGAGATTACCCCCTCGAAGAGGCAAGTGAACATTGCTTTCATCTCTGAATAATAAAATACTTGCTATTTTTCTCATTTTGTTCTGTGTTCTGGGTTGTATTTCTTCGCATATTTGGTATTTTGGAATTTCTCGCAAGTTAAGAGCATAACATAACCACATGGATGCAATGTTAATGGTGTGGTTATGGGTCTAATTCAGTGAAAAAGGGGTCCAACTTAGGGATTGACCACCTGGGGTGGTTTTCAACCTTCTAAGTGGTTTGTGGTCTCTGAGGTGTGTCAGTAACGTTGTCAGTTTGTCAGCCCTACTTCCATAACTGGAACTTGGAGGTTGGGTCATGTCATAGTAGAACTTTACTTCACATTTACCTAGAGGGCTCGTAAAATTGAGTAAATGTGGGGAGTGGCAATTACACTCAAAGAATATCGCTCCTCTTTGACTAATCTTATCTTGGATTCCCTACCTCATCCTCAAAGAGCATTAGTCATCAAATTATTTCGCTAGATTCTCCAATCCATAAGAAGTTCAAATCTAGATGCTTATCAAATCCTCTAGACTTCATTCTTTCTTTATGGCCTTCACTAAGACTTATGACTGTTAGTCCTAGTCCAGTGCCTAACCCATAAAAACAAGAACTATCTGATATCACTCCTTCTCAATCAGGGAAGAGATATCTACCAAACCAAGCTTACCTCTCAGGTACTCAAGCTTATTGTTTGGTAACACTTTAGTTAGTATGTCTACTACCTATTTATCTATAGGTAGATAGTGCAACTCCACGATCCCATCTCGTAACAAGCTTCTGATGTTGTGGTACTTGTTGTTTATATGAATTGTCTTAGCATGAAACACTGAGTCTCTCGTTAATCTTATGCAACTCTGATTATCACAATGTATCCATGTAATAACCCCTAATTGATTTTCCATGTAAATAAAATATGACTAAGGTCATGGGACACATATTCCCAGCTAAATGTTGGGAAAAACACTATAGTGGGCATCACTTGTGATTAATTAATGTCTATGGAAATTGGCAAAGAAAAAGAGGCAATAATTGGCATTTATTTATGAAAATAAAGGAAAATAGGAGAAAAGGAAGGTGAAGAGACACATATTTGCATGCAACGAAAATTAGGGGAAAAATGAAGGAAAATGAAGAAAATAGAGGCATCAATGATAAAAAGGCTTCACAGAACCAATTCACAACTTTTGGCTTAGCTTTTGTCAGTTCATTTTTGGCTCTCTCATTTCATTCTATCATTCTCTCATACTCTTTCACACTTAGAGTATTCTTGGAGCATTTTTGGAGCACTTTGGCATTCACTTGGATTTGGAGAAAGAAGGCAAAGTAAAGTAGGGAGCATAAGGAAAAAAATGAATCAACAACCACAACTCGGTTTCTTTGTAGGTAACAGGTTGCATGTGTGATTTCCTTGCTGATTTTTATATGCATGGTATATGCATGTGATTCCTTAGTAATGTGCTAATTGGCATAAAGATTTGCCTGGATTGAAAATGGTTTTAACCTTTCCTTACCATTTCCTGGATAACCATGGTGTTGTGGGTTTTTTTTTTCCTCTGATTGGCGCTCAAGTTTCCAATGGCTGTGGGTTGGAATAAACACTCTGGAATCCTTGGAACAATTTGGGTTGAGATACTAGTTATTGGAGCCGTAGGTTGGGACAAACACTTTGGAGCCCTTGGTGGGTTGATTTACTAGTCCCTGGAGCCACAGTTGGAACAAATTCTTTGGAGCCTTAGAAGGATGTGGGTTGAGTTACTAGTTCCTAGAGCCCTGGACAACTTGGGTAGTGAATGATTTGGTTGATGTTAGTCATTTTTTGACCATAGAGGTGGAATCATTGTGGTTGACAGTTGATGTGATTTGGCCTTTGGAAGCCCTAGTTGTTTTTGTCTTGGTTTATTCCATGAGATCCCACATTCATGCTTGGAATATGGCATGGGGGCGATTGGCTAAAAGAGAGATTTATTTCAGCCCAATCTATGGTCGGGTGGTACGTGGAAGTCTCTAACTTGGTTGGAATTTTCATATGCTAATAAGAACTCTTTTCCTACAGTGATTTATCGATACTTGCACTAGTTATGATGTTGATATTATGGCTAAATTTCCATGGTTTCTATGCTGGTTATTTGCTAGTTATATGATCTAATTTATCTACGTCTCTTGACATGTTTTGACAAGTTATTGAATGGTTGATGAATACATGGACTAACAAGTGTTATTACTGATATCTAGAGAGGGATTAAAGCCTTCTTGGTGATTCCCAAATGAAGACTACCAGTTTATGATCAAATATGCATTCATGACCTATAGCTTACATGTTTGCCATATGTTTGACAAAATTTCTGTTATGGATTAGGCATCTTTGGGTCAAATTCTTTATTGAATTTTGATCGGATGGATTTGTCATTACCTTTGATTGAATTTTGGAAAGCTACAGGAAATTATGGGCAGTGGTTTGGAGGCTAGCTTGAAAAGGTGGCACAAACCCCAGAGCCATGCCCATAATTAGAGGATTTAGGCCATAACCACATGGAAGAAGGCTTGTGGGTGTGGTTGGGGCCTCATAACCACACTCTTGCCTTATTGTGCATGCAGTTTGGGTATTAGGTCAGAGAAAAGGTGTTATAGCTTAGGGATTGATCACTTGGAGTAGTTTTCTAGCTTCTGAGTGATCTGTAGTCCCTGTGGGATGTCAATAATATGTTTAGTTTGTAGGCCCCACTTCCTTAACTTGAACTTGGAGGTCGGGTCATGTCATAGTGACGCTCGTCTCATGTTTACCCTAGAAAGCCAGTGAATTTGGGTAAATGTGGTAGGAGGCATTGAATAAGTAGTCCTTCAAACAAGTATGATAGTAATTTCCTTAGCCAAACTTCTTCCTGACAGACCTCACTTACAACAACATATTCAACTTCAACACTACTCAAAGCAACTGTATGCTACTTTCTTATCATCCAAGAGACCATGGAAAATCCTCAGTTGAAGCATCCACCTATTGTGCTTCTTCTTTCTGTCTCATTGCCACCCCAATTTGAATCTGTATATCCCATGAATTGGACTTCATTACTAGCATACCAAAAGTAGCAATATATAGTTCCACGTAAATATCTTAGGATATTCTTGGCTGCAATCCAATGATCATGTTTCAGCTCCATATAAAATTGACTTAGGACATTTAATATAAAACAAATGTCTAGTCTAGTATTTACTAGATACATTAAGGACCCAATCAATTGTGTGTAGCTAGTAGGATCCACTGAACTAGATTTTGAACTCATCAACTTCTTTAAATTGGTAATTATAGGAGTCATCGTAGGCTTGCAATCCAACATGCCATACTTTTGAAGCATCTTGATCACATATTTACCTTGACCAAGATATATCTCTCATAGCTTCTACCATACCTCTAGTCCCAAATAATAGT
>APFE030471833.1:0-20099 GCA_000404065.3 Pinus taeda
GATCTGGTTATCTTGGTGACTTACTGGTACTTGATGGTCATTTGATGTTTATGGATCCAGTTTGAAAATTTATGAAAAGTGGTCCTTGAAAGAAAAGAAGTAGGGGGTTGTAGCTCCCTTCCAGGAGAGACTGGAAAACGAGAGAGAGTTGTAGCTCTCTGCAGGTTGCAGCCTGGGTACTGGTAAAGGACTGCACCAGTACAAGACCATTGTAAAAGGAGTTTCTAATTTGAAAGAAGATAGAGACATATTGCAGCAGGTGGTTTTCACCCACATTGGGTT
Organism: Pinus taeda; assembly: GCA_000404065.3. Lineage (NCBI taxonomy): Eukaryota > Viridiplantae > Streptophyta > Pinopsida > Pinales > Pinaceae > Pinus > Pinus taeda. The sequence continues at coordinate 283 of APFE030471833.1, forward strand.
TCCACCTTATATCTGGTGTTCTTTGATATGACTGTCTGTTTTTCTTGTTCATGCTCATTGTTTATGGTACTGATATGCAAAAATAATTCAAAGTATAAATAAGGAAGAATTGTTAAAAGGACTAGATAATACTGATTCACCCCCCTCTCAATATTATTTTCAACAATTTGACCTACGTTCTATGTGTTGTTTGTATTGTCCTCTACGTGCAGTTGCTTCCCAATTTTCTTCCTTGTTGTTTTCTTCTTTGATTCCTCATTGCTTCTTTGTTTTTCCTCTCCTCTGTTTGAATTCTCCTTTGATCTTCTCCTATTCTCATCTACCTGTTCCCCCACTCTAATTCCACTTCTTGGTGGTTATTTTTCTTTGGACCAATCAATGTTGCTCCACCTATCTGTCTCTATTTCTAGATTTTTTTTGTTGGTTAGCCTTGTCATCCTTGGTTTGTTTGTGACTGTCTCTCAGAATCTTGCAAGCCAATCACCATGGTGCCACTTAGTCTTTTGTCCCTTTCTTACCACCTATCAGCCTCTGTGGTTGTATATATATATATATATATATCCCAAACATTTATACTCCTCATCCCTCGAATTTGTGTCCCTTGACTCAACCCATGTGTCGAGGCTATCACAATAATAAATGTAGTGAAGACCTCTTTATTAAACACCTCATATTTCTCTAATGTATTTTATAAATATTCAACGAGAGAATTAATTCTAACAAATAAATTGGCGAAGGCCATGACTACTTCCCATGCTTGCAAGATTGTATCAATTCTTTTATTTATATTATCATTCATGTAATGTTGGATTCCAATTAACAACCTTGGTGTTGCTTTGATCCTTGAGCTTCTTTTTGAGGAGTCCTCTAAAGCTTGACTTGGTCTAATGGTTGATATCGGTTCAAAAAACAATGACTTTGGTAAAAATTCCATTTCTAATTCCCATATCCTTTGTCTTAATACCACATTCTCCATTTCCTGCTCAGAAATTGAATAAGTCAATGCATCTCGAGTTTGCTTGATGGAATTCAAACAACTTTGACAGTTTTATTCCCTTAACATCTATGTCTAAGTTTACCTTTTCAATAGCATGCTTATTTTCTAAATTCACTCCTTCAAATTAAATCTTCTTCAAACTTTTGTTAAGCACTACATGGTGCAATGTAATGATTCAATTTCAAAATCAGTAGCCTCTTATTGAGCCAATTCTTTAACAACAAACTAGCTTTCTAGCACTTGGTTTTCAACCTAATCAGTTTCTTCTGGTATTTCATCCAGGTCATCTATTTCCATTATCTCAATATTTACATCCTTGGGTGTATCCTAAGTATTCCCCTACATTTTACTTCTCTTTATTTTTGAATTGATTCTAGAAACATGAGCTTTATCCAAAACAAATTTGGGGGTATTTCCGTCATCACCTTCTCTAGCACCATCGCCACCATTTCTCCTCGGTTACTTTATATTAGATTCAATTTTGGTTATGGAAGTAATTTTATGAGATTGTTGTGGGGTACAACCAACACTTGCAACATAGTGTCCATGTTGTCTACATGTCTTATTGGTATTGTGTAGGGAACTTAGATCTTCTTAGAAGATTTGAGGGGTATCAGGTAAGACCTTATTGTCTCCTCCACCTTCAACTTGCCTTACTTAAAAGACAATACCATATCCTATAGAATTAATAGGGCATAAAAAATAGCTTCAAGGTTGAAACCCTATATAACACCCCCAATCACCCAATAGGGCATATCACTACCTTTATAACCTGATTTTTTTGAAAATTTCCCTTGAATTCAATTCTTGTAACATATATCATGTGTTCCTAATGCATTATACTACGCAATTATCTCGTGTAAAAGGATATAACTGTACAATTGAAACCATTTAAATCAATTTTCAAATGCAACATGAGAAGATACATAAATAATCAAAATAAAAAACACATAAACATAAAATTAAGAACTTACCTTTAAAAGGAAGCATCAACTGGATGAAAACAATAGATGTTCCACCAACCCATAGAGCATGCTACTCATAATTTATTAGCAACAATTCTCCCTTGAGTTAAGGACATGAATCCACCAGCACGAAGGCTTAGCTAAAGCCAACTATGGCACATAACTAGTATCGATCATAAAGAAGTTCAAGTACCAAAACCCAACAGCCTCCAACCAACAATTTCACATCTCCCTCAACCTACACAACCCAAGGTAGTGTACCCCCTTCTCTACAGTTTCAATTCATTCAGTTGTACCACTACCCTAGGGTTCTCAACATAGGTTGGCCATGTAGAAATTCCTTGCATATTAAAACTATTAATTGTAATTTACTAAAATAATAGACTTGAATCTACTCTACTCATCAGCGGAAAAAAATTAAACGATCGCAAAATCAAGAAGCATACAAGAGAAAGAATTCAATCAAAAAATTACACAATTATTTCTTGGGGAAATCCACAATTAAAAACCCATGTTGTATGTATATTGCATTAGTCAGAAAATATGAGATGATTACAATGAGCAACCTCTTCACTATCTCTATCTATCTCACTGCTTCTTAAACAAGCCTAGGCCAATACTTAACCAATTTTCTGCTTGCCCAAGACATTATTTCCTTGCGTTTTTTCCTTGGGAATTAGCCCCCTATTAGTTATGGTAATTCCTCAATATGAATTACGCAATCCTCATATGCCTTCCTCTTACTGCATGCACCACCTGTGCAATTCATATGAACATACATTTGATAGTACATTGTCCCTGAACTCCAATATCAACTTGGTAACTCTCAAATCAAACATGCATGAGTTATTTATGGGTGAATCATCAGTTAACTGGTTGATCACTGCAGGCACACCGCACTACTAGACCTTCCACTAGTTCCTCCAATAGTTGGAACTAGTTTAACTAAATTTAACTCAGTTAAATTGAATTAATTAATTACAACTAAAAATAAACTCAACCAAGGCTCCTATAATGTAGGAGACACTCTACATGACTCAAGTAAGACCCTCAACTTGAATTAACTAAGTCAAGGAAGTCAAATTAACTTAGTTAATTAATAAAAGTTGTCATGTATGTGGAATTACAATTTTATTCCTAATTTAATTCAAGGAAAAAATTAAATTAGGATTTTCTTGTTTCATTTTCAACACTCCCTCTCAACAAGAAATGGATTATCTGCTACCCCTATCCTGCCTCTATGGAACTCGAATTTTCCTCTTAACAATGCCTTATTCAAGATGTCTACATCTTCTCCTTTGTAGGAATGTGTTCTAGCAACATCATTCTCCTCTGCACACAAACTCATAGATGGTGATACCGGATTTCGATATGCTTGTACCAATCATGAAAAACTAGATTCTTGGAGAGTTTGATACAACTCTGATTGTCAACTTAAATAATTGTAGATCCATATATTGACTAAATAACCTAACAAGGATCTTCCTCATCTAGATAGCCTAACAAGCTTCTTGACTAGCAACCATGTACTTTGCATAAGTTGATTGAGTGCAATTGATCTCTGCTTCCTGTTGTACCAAGAAACTATTTCTGACCCAATACTAAAGATGCCCCCTAATGTGCTCTTCCTGTCAGATGGAATCCCTACCAAATATGCATCTATGAAGCCTTGCAGTTTCACTCCCTCTGTCTGTTTGTACCAAAGACCAAACTGAGTGGTGCCTCTGAGGTATCTCAATGCATGTTTCATTACCTTCTGATAGAGTTTTGTTGGCTTAATTATTACTTGACTAAGTTGGTTAACTACAAAACATATGTTTGGTCGTGTGTTCACCAAATACATAAGTGAACCCACAAGCTACCTGTAAATTGTAGCCTCCACTACTTCAATTGAAGTAGCATCTTCCTTCCTCCAATTCTTGATTAGAGGAGTCTCCATGGGTTTGCTACTCTCCATGTGGAACTTCTTCAGTATCTCATTGGCATACTTTCCCTGAGAGACAAATAGTTCCTCATCTGTTTTCCATACTTCCATACGAAGGAAATAATGCATGAGCCCCAGGTCCTTCATCTCGAATTCTCTTACAAGATACTCTTTTCAATATTTTACCATCTTCTCATCACTTATTAGAATTAAATCATCGGCATATAATACTATAATCAATAATTTACCTTCAACCACAATATGGTAAAGGTTCACATCTACACTTTTGGTGAAGCCCAACCTGGTGAAATAGCTGTCAATCTTGGTGTACCAAGCATGAGGTGCTTTTTTCAATCCATACAATTCTCATTTGAGTCTGCACACATGTGAATCTCTGTTGAAGGTCTCAAATCCTTCCAGATGCTCAGTTTACATCTCTTCCTCAATCACTTTGTTGAGGAATGTTTTATTCACATCCATCCGATGTATCTTCCATCCCATATGCACTAAAAGTGCTAGAATAGATTTGATTGAAGAGTACTTTACTATTGGAGCAAATGTCTCCTCATAATCAATTCCCTCCACCTAAGAGAACCCTCTTTCCACAAATCTGGCCTTTTTTTTCTCCACACTCCCATCTGCTTCTCATTGTACCTTGTAAAACCATCTGGAACTCACCACTGACTTATCTACTAGTCTTGGGACCACTCCCCAAACACTATTTCTAATAATGGAGTCATACTCCTCTACCATGGCATCAACCCATACTATTTTATGTGCTTCCTTGAATGACGATGGATCAATCTCTACACTCTCGCTCATCAAATCCATGTAGTCAGTGTACCAATCTAGTGATCTCCTCTATCTACGCTATGATGTAGGTGATCCCACACTCTCTCTAGTATCATGCATGAATTTTTCAGCCTCTCTAGTGTACTTCCTTCCATATATGGAATTCTCTACATGAGTGGGTGCTTCCACTCTCTGCTCATCTGCATGTGGCTGCTCCACATAATCCTGAGGTTCTTCCTTTGGAGCTAAAAGCTCCTCGTTTGCATGTAATTGAAGCTCCCTCTTAAGGGAACATCTCATGGCCTTCTCTTCATTGAGCTTCACATCTCTACAAACCACTGTCATCCTATGAGATGGAAGGTATAGTCGATAGTTGTGAGGTGTATGTAAAGCCCCACCTTACCAAACATCAATAATATAGATAAGTAGAGGTCACATTAATCACTAATACTCAATTTATTTTATTTTATTTTTTACTAACATTAGTAACTTAGTTATCATGTAATCATGTTCCTTCATCTATTTCAATATAAGAATATCACATAAGAAGTCAAGGCTAACGTTTCCCTCAAAACCACTTCCAACACACATTTCGTCTCAAGTTTAAAAGATGATAGCATGTGCTCTTTTCATACTTCTACGTGAGTTATAAGTAAGTCTGGAAATAATTCCATCATAATTCCATGTGTTATAATTAAGCTTAATCAACCTAAATGAGCCCCTAGATTATGTTAAACACATTCCACTTATTGACTCTTTACATCATAACCACAAAGTATGCCACAAGAACCTAAAATATCCTGCTCCTATTACAAAAATCACATATAAGGGCATGTTTATTAACCTACTTGTAACAAGGTAACTAAATAAGGAATGTGTCTCTCTTCATCACAAAATCTAATGATATGTTTATGAAATGGAAAAATGGAATCACAAAAGATATTGACCCAACAACGTTTCTAAATTCATCAACTAAAAACTTGCATTCCCAAGTATTAAGGAAAAATAATTATTTGCAGAATATTCAATCATGAGACTCATATAATGAATGTTACAACAAGATTAGTTACTGTTACAAATTTAGAAGCATATTATTCTTCAAAAAGAGACAAGTAAAACAATGGACTTTCCAAAATTAGACACAATTAGTTGTTGCTATAACTACTCAAGCATGAGACTACACCCATGAATACATGCACCTTGGACAACTTATTATGCTCTCTTGCACAAGTAATTATATCCTACGGAATTGATTACTTTAAAATTGTTTCCAACGACAACCTATTTTTGTCATGATATCTTTAGATAATAAAAATAGAAATTTTTCTATTCTCTATTCACACTTCAACAACTTATTAAATTCATTTTCACATTCATAAAAATCTTGCAAACATAGGAAGTTACATCTATTAAATAATATATTCATAAATTTCTAGTACATAAAAGTTACAATCAATAAGACATTTACTCTAACAATTTATATGCACAAAAGCTATAGCCATTGAGGCCTTTTGACAAACACTTTGCAAGCATGCAATCTATAGCCATTGAGGCCTTTTGACAAACAATTTGGAAGCATGCAATCTACAGCCATTGAGGTATTTTTTTCAAACACTTTGCAAACATGCAATCTACAGCCAATGAGACTTTAAAACAATAATTTCAAAGTGCATGAACTAGGTTATTCTTATCAATATAGATCACAAGGTAAATCCAAGATGAAAAAAATTCAACAAAACCATAAATAGACAGTCCATACAGGCATCAACAAATATGAAAAAGTGCTTGTATTAGAGAGTCGGTCTAAAAAATTGTGTTTTGGAATCAAAGTGTGGGTTACATGGCCATATGATACAGATATCCATTGACGTTCAACTAAATCACAACAAAACCTCCCATAAATGTGATTCTTTCAAAAAAAAATAAATCCTACTATCTCATTTATCGCTTTTATCAAAAACTTAGTCATCTATAGCTATACATGGAGAAAGAAAACCCAAATTTATGCTAATATATTATTTTCATCAAACTCATGGCAACTTACTATGGACAAAGATTCATTAACCGAAATTAAAAACTTTGGCAACACATTCTTGTTTTAACCCCCCTACATGCACATTCTCATACATAGCTACCATGAAACTATTAACTCATTGTTGGTTAGCTTAGAAATAACTTTCTGAATATCTATAATTTTGTAATAATTTAAAGTAGCAGTTTCCAATAAATTTAGATTTTCCACAACACTTTAAAGTAATAAACCGAATTTCCAATACAATGATAGATATACCTGGTAATTATATATAATTATGTATATATTATATATTATATGCTCCCAAAAAGATGAGTGAGTCATAGCACCAGCTCCAATTCTCCTTACCAACTCATTGTGACACTCGGTTTTTCACCAACCATATCTAGGGAGAACTTCTCCCCCTAGAACCCCCGAGATGTAAGAGCTCACAAGCATTAACAAAATATGAAAATAAAGATATATGCAAGGAAAGTTGAGGAGGATAAGTTTCACTTCCTCCCAATACTACTCATGGTCAGCTCCACCAAGTAGAGCTAATTAGTAATTTAGTTTTGGAATTTCGAATTCATTTCGAAAGCAATTGACTACTCTCCAAGTCTCTCTCTTTCATAATATTTTTTTTAGATATCTCCAACTCTTGGTATCACAATGCACCTACCCCAAGTGAGCATACATGAGACACATATATAGGAGGAGCAGAAAATTCTTGTCATATAGGAGGATTACTATGCATGCCTTGTATTCTATTTAGGGGAGTGTAACCCATGCCATTAAGGAGAGGTATGAATGCCTTAGTTAAGGAGAGTACAACATATGCATTAAAGAGAGCGTAAGAGGAATATTTTATGACATGTCTTTAATAAGTGTAAGAGGAATGTGCCATTCTTTGATGAGTACATAAAAAAGAGTGTAATGTATTATTAAAAGAGAGAGAGAGTTACATAGAGCCATGAGAATCATCAAGGAGAGAGGTGTGAAGTGATTGAGGAGATGAAGGTGACTTGTAATTCCCTTTCAATAATAATAGCATAGTCACATAAAAGATAATAGTAATATTAATAATATTGAGGATTAAGTCAAGATAGAACTATTAGGATTTATTAATGATAATTTAAGTGATTTTCCTTCAAGTGTACTTGATTACCCATTGATTGAAGGTGATTTACTATTTTTGGAAAGACATACTTGAGATTCTAGACATGACTTTCTGTTTTAGAAAGTCACTCCAAATTTGTCAAAAATGAGATTTTATTAAGAAAATTCATCCTTGAGTTGCCCATGAGTGGTATTCTTCTTCTAGAGAATAGGGATTTTGCATCCTTATTGCATGCATCTTCGTGCCTTAGTAGATTGAGGACTATGTGCCTTGATCTACTCCAAGGATCAAAGATTCCACATCTTGATATTTTAAATATTTAGGATTCTATGTCCCAATCTTTTTATTATATATCCAAGACTCCACATATTTATCTTTCATGGATTTAAGACTCTGCACCCTAATCCTTTTATTATATACCCAAGACTCCACATCTTTATCTTTCATGGATTTAGGACTATGTGCCCTAATTTCCATGGCTTATCATCTACTCTATTTTGAAACTTTTCCATTCACCTTAAGGTACTGATTGTGAGTTCATACCCAATTGATGGTTTGTTGGTAAGGTCTTGTTCCAAGACCTACACACATCACAATCTCATAGACCAAAGGAATCAAATGAATTTCATAATTAACTTATTCAAATTTTACCAAAGACTGTGCATGACTTCCACCATCATTTTGGTTTTGGAGAAATGACTTCTACATTCATTTATAACTTGAGCATCCTTGTTGGCAATGACCAGGTCCCCTGCCATATCATGCTTAGTACAAGATTAATCATATATAATCATACAAATCATGTATCATCCATAAATCATAATTAACCGTATGTTCCACAAAACCATGATCAACCATGGATCTATGTGTCTTAATCATGTATCACCATCCATGTCATACACTTATGTCTAAACTAGGATACCAAAAGAGAAAACATCAATAATATTCACTTAACAAAAATAAGTGTTTTCAAATTCAGTCTTTATCATAAGCACGTAGAAATGATGTGACCTAAATCAGATCTATAGCATACAAGCATGTACATAAGTCTGACATGCATAATATTATATTAGTACATCAAAATCACCCTCTACAAGTATCACAAAACTAACCTTGCCAAGGTGGGACATTACATACTCCCCCTCTTGGATTAAACTTGGCCCGAAGCTTTCTTGTAGTTGTTGGATTATATATAATATATAATATCATATATTATATTATTCATACCTTATATATATATATATATATATTATATATATATATATATAGATATAGATATATATATATATATATAATTCCAATTAGGTTGTCCAAGAAGACCAAAAAGTACCATTATTAATCAATTATTATGTATATTTATGAAATACTAAATAAATTTTGACATATACCACAATACATATTGTATCAAAATAATCATCTAATCAAATATATTATATCTAGATAGTATTATATGTAAATGATATAACATATAAAACATCTATCATATAAATGACAATGATCTCAGATTACACATGGTTGTATTTTCTCTATCTAATGGGCTAAGAATTCAATAATTTTTCATGTGTCCTCTTAGATTTCTATAGAAAATTTGAGCTTGTCAACTGACAAACAACTCCCACATTAGTTGTATAAACAACAATGATGGTCCATCCCATGGTATAATCAAATTTGCATACGAGAAGCATCAAATCATCCACATACAATTGTTAGTGAAACTACACAACAAAACATGTCATATATATAACCCACTCTTGCATCACACTTGATTTATGTCTTCTCAATCCAAGTTTCCCCTTTTTTCATTCCATAAGGCACCCTTGCATTCAAAATCTTTAGGATCTACTTACATTTTTTTTTTAATTTTTACTCTTTAGGAAAAATCACAATTTGAGGTTCAAGACATAATCTCCATTATTATTCACCTCTCTTACGTGAGAATAAATTATGAATGACACAGTGAGAATACATTCATTCCAAAAACAATTAAAGATATATTTTCGAAAGTCTCTTGTAATCAAGAATAACTTTTGTAACTATGCAAATACGATATCTATATTATTGAATCTATCTTGATAATTTTAAATCAACCTATTTTCCAACTATAAAATCGCCCATGATTTCTATTCAATAATTAATCAATTCATTTGGTTTCAAGTTTTATTCCTTACTATTAATACATACGAAAAAAATTCAAGCTATGAAGACCATACATTTCTCAAACTATGAAAAATCTTGTTGATTTTAAATAAGGTTTAGACTATCATAAATACATTTCTAGCCTAAAGATAAGTTTTTTTTTTTTTTTTTTTAAACTACCTCTCGAAAGATTACAACCGTTTGCAAGACTACTAACTGCTCATACAACTAAGCACAAAATTCATAAATCCATCAATATTTTCCATTCCACATATAGTACAATCATATTAGGCTTCTAAATTATGCAAGAATTTCCAATTCATCAAAATATGATCTCATTCTCCTTCAATTTCTCCCTCAAAAAATATCACAAGCACATGTTCTTGTAAAACTAGAACTCAACTAAGATTCTCATTAATCACATACCCTTTTCTTTAAGTTTAAATAAAACAAAGTTCTCACCACAAAAAATATTTATCTTCTAAGCCTGGTATTATCTTAACAATTTACAAGTTAATCAAATTCCAAGAAAGTGGTTCATCAATTTCATAAACAATATGAATTTTGCTTCAACTGCCTAACTAGCAATAGTTTAGAGTAGTTCATGAGTTCAATCCACATATTTTCTCTTATTAATTTGGTTAAATAGAATTCAACCAATATGCAATTGACAAATCATTAAAGAGACTACTATGCCTTTCCTAGACCTGATTTGTCTTAAGCCAATAGAAAATATATTTCATCAACTTATCACAATAATTTTTTTCTACATTTCAAACATTTGAAAATCAATTTAATTCTACCTACGTACAAAATAATTACAATAATAGAGGACAGATGCCTAGTTCACACTTGACTCATATATCAAAATCAATTATTCCAAACATTTTAAACCGCCTGATGGTGGTCATTATACCAATCTTAGTATTTTCATTTCTAATAAAAAATAATAATGGATTTAAATCTCAAGCAAATTCATGTTATGATTCTCTATCCATTTAACTTTAATTACACATAATTAATCCTCCTTAATCATGTCTATGAGATTCCATCAAAATATTTTTGTTCATTCTAACGAGAAGAATTACTTAGCTCATAGATATATGTTAGTACGGATTCCACACCCATACCTTGTCTCATTACTTAGTTCATAGATATATGTTAATATGTATTCCACACCCATACATTAGCTCATAGATATATTCTAGTATGGATTCCAGACCCATACATAACTTAAGGAAAACATAACCTTCAATTGTTCCTTAAAATGGCTTCCACAACCATTCATGCACAAGTCATTTAAGCCTCTTGTTTATTAGGAAGGTCATACCACAACCTAGTATTAGAGTACTTTCAAGTTATTTGATGCATAATGTAAAACCAAACTACACAAAATCATATCAAATAAATCATACGAATTTCATTCTTACTCATTAAGAATGTATTCCCAAATCATATGTTAACACATCAAATTAATGCACATACATTACTCATGAATCTACATTCATAGTTAAAAGTGACATCCTTTTTTGTCCAGTTTCCAATAGTAAAAAGAGTCAAAGTTAAAATGATAAATTCAATCATCACGTTAATTGAATCTCAACCTTACACTTGCTACACATTCCCAAAGCATACACACTAAAGTCATCAAACTATACTCCAAATTAAGCCAATATTTTTCTTGGTAGATATAATTTTAGTTAGTAACGATGGCTACTAAGCCCATATCACATTGATAATGATGCATTAAACATATATGAAACTATGCATGCACTCCAAATATCTCACTCACCCTTTCAAAATAAAGTCGTTCACATGCTTGGGTTTAACCCCAACTTCTCAAGCACATCCTTCCTAGCATGTCTTCAAGTCCTTTATCATATTTCTAATAATTTGTCTTAACAAAAAAATAAGGGAATATAAGAAAGCATGATTTTTATTTCATGATTTTTTAAATTACATAATAATAATATCCCTTATAAAACCAATTTGCTTCCATTTCAACATACACAATAATTCAGCATGCATGCAAAATCGACATTCATACATCATCAACCTACAAACAAGTTTATTGGCATGTAAGGCCCTAGAGTTGCAACTTGGCTCTGATACCATATGTAATGTCCCACCTTACCAACCATCGATAATATAGAGAAGTAGAGGTCACATTAATCACTAATACTCAAACTTTTTTTAATTTCATTTTTTTGGTAACATTACTAACGTAGTTATCATGTAATCATGTGCTTTCATCTATTTCAATATAAGAATATCACATAGGAAGTCAAAGATAAATTTTCCCTTAAAACTAATTCCAAAACACATTTCCTCTCAAGTTTAAAAGATGATATCATGTGTTATTTTCATACTTCTACTTTAGTTATAAGTAACTCTGGAAATAATTCCATCATAATGCCATGTGTGAACATTAAGCTTAATCAACCTATTTTACCCCTAGATTATGCTAAATAGGTTCTACTAAATGACTCTTTACATCATAACCATAACTTATATCACAAGAACCTAAAATATTATGCTTCTATTAAAAAAATCACATATAAGGGCATGATTGTTAACCTACTTGTAACAAGGTAATTGAAGAAGGAATATGTCTCTCTTCATCAGAAACCTAATGATATGTTTATGAAATGGAAAATTGGAATCACAAAAGATATTTACCCAACAATGTTTCCAAATTCATTGACTAAAAATTCTCATTCCCAAGTATTAAGGGAAAACAATTATTTGCAGAATGGCATTACTTCAATCATGAGACTTGCATAATGAATGTTACAACAAGAGTACTTACTATTACAAATTTAGAAGCATATTATTCTTCAAAAAGTTCCAAGTAAAACAATGGACTTGCCAAAATTAGGCACAATTGGTTGTTTGCTACAACTACTCAAGCATAAGACTGCACCCATGAATACATGCAACTTGGACAACTTATTATACTCACTTTCAAAAGCAATTAAATCCTACAGAATTGGTTACTGTAAAGTTGTTTCCAAAGACAACTTATTTTTTTCATGATATATTCAAATAACAAAAATAACAATTGTTGTATTCTCTATTCACACTTCAACAAATTATTAAATTCATTTTCACATTCATACAAAATCTTGCAAACATAAAAAGTTACATCTATTAAATAATCTATTCATAAATTTCTAGTGCATAAAAGTTACAGTTAGTAAGACATTTACTCTAACAATTTATATGCACAAAAGCTACAGCCATTGAGGCCTTTTGACAAACACTTTGCAAGCATGCAATCTACATCCATTGAGGCCTTTTGACAAACACTTTGCAAGCATGCAATCTACATCCAATGAGACTTTAAAACAACAATTTAAAAGTGCATGAACTATGTTATTTTCATCAATATAGATGACAAGGTAAATCCAAGGTGAAAAAAAATCAACAAAACCAAACAATAGATAGTCCATACATGTAGCAACAAATATGTAAAATGGCTCAAATTAGAGAATCGGAGTCTGAAAGCATACGTTTTGGAATCAAAGTGGGGGTTACATGGCCAAATGGTATAGATACCCCCTGAAGTTGAGCTAAATCGCAACAAAAATTCCCATAAATGTGATTATTTAAAACAATAACAAAAAAATCCATATTATATCATTTATCACTTGTATTAAACACTTAGTGTGCAAACTTCATCTACAGCTGTAAATGAAGAAATAAAACCCAAATTTATGCTAATATGATATTTTCATCAAACTCGTGGCGACTTGCTATGGACATAAATTATTTATAAACTATACTTAAAAACCTTTGCAACACATTCATGTTTTAATCCCCCTGCATGTACATTCTCATACATAGCTGCCATGAAATTGTTAACTCATTGTTGGTTAGCTTAGAAATAAATTTTTGAATATTCATAACTTTGTAATAATTTAAAGTAGAAATTTCCAATAAATTTAAATTTTCCACAACACTTTAAAACGTAATAAAAAACCAAAATTTCAAGAATATTGATAGATATACCTGACAATGTATATATATAACTCCAAAAATATGAGAGGATGTTCCAACTCCAATCTTCTTACCAACTCATTATGAACCATCTAGTTTTCCACCCAACCATATCCAGGGAGAACTTCTCCCCCTGGAACCCCTGAGTTGTGAGAGCTCACAAGCAGTAACAAAATATAGCAGTAGAGAGATATACAAGGAAAGCTGAGGAGGATAAGTTTCACTTCCTCCCAATACCACTCATAGTTAGATCCACTAGGTAGAGCTACTTAGTGATTTAGTTTTGGAATTTCAAATTCATTTCGAAAGAAATTGACTACTCTCCAAGTCTTTCCCTCTCATAATCTTTTTTTTTTTAAATCTCTCCAACTCTTGGCATTACAATGCACCTCCCTCAAGTGAGAATACATGAGACACATATATACGAGGAGCAAGAAATTCTTGTCATAAAGGAGGAGTAATATGCATGCCTTGTATTCCATTTAGAGGAGTGTAACCCATGCCGTTAAGGAGAGGTATGCATGTCTTATTTAAGGAGAGTGTAAAATATGCATTAAAGAGAATGTAAGAGGAATATGTTATGACATGTCTTTAATGAACGTAAGAGGAATATGTCATTCTTTGATAAGTGCATAAAAAAGATAATAATGTATTATTAAAAGAGAGAGAGAGAGAGTTACATAGAGCCATAACAATCATCAAGGATAGAGGTGTGAAGTGATTGAGGAGATGAAGGTGACTTGTAATTCCCTTTTAATAATAATATCATAGTTAAGTGATTTTCCTTCAAGTGTACTTAATTACCCATTAACTGAAGGTGATTTAATATTTTTGGAAAAACGTACTTGAGATGCCAGACATGACTTTCTATTTTAGAAAGTCACTCCAAAATTGTCAAAAATGAGATTTTATTAAGGAAATCCATCCATGAGCTACCCCTAATCTACTCCAAGGATCAAAGATTCCACACCTTGATCTTTTAAATATCTAGGACTCTGTGTCCCAATCTATTTATTATAGATCCAAGACTCCACGTCTTTATCTTTCATAGATTTAGGACTCTACACCCTAATCCTTTTATTATAGATTCAAGACTCAATGTCTTTATCTTTTATGGATTTAAGACTCTGGGCCCTAATTTCCATGGCTTATCATCTACTCTACTTTGAAACTCGACCCTTCACCTTAAGGTATTGATTGTGAGCTCATGCACATTTGATGGTTCGTTGGTAAGATCTTGTTCCAAGACCTGCACACATCATAATCTCATAAATGTTAGGGTCCCACCCTAACCCCCTTATTTATGTAATAGGATCGAGTCATAATTATAGTTAAGTAAAGAGTCAATAAAGCCCATATTAATAATTGTAAGTGGTTAACCCGCATTTAATGAAGGGACCACAGTTACTTGCAAATGGGCCATGGTATTAGATAGATGGTATTAATAAGAACCATGGTATTGCCCCATGGTATTGCATGTATGAATCCTATATAAAGGATAGAGACTCCCCTCGAGGAGCATGGTGTCTTATTTTGTAATCGAGCTCTGCTCTATTGGAGGTTTCCCCCTCAAAGAGGCAAGTGAACATTGATTTCTGAATAATAAAATACTTGTTGTTATTTCTCACTTTTCTATGTTCTGGGTATAATTCTTCGTATATTTGGTATTCTAGTATCGTCTCGTAGGTTAAGAGAATAACAAGTGGTATCAAAGCGCTTTCCAGGGCTGGTGGGATCTCCATTTTTTAGCAAAAAAAAAATTGGCTAGAGACGTGTTTCAGCATCTTTAAACCACGGGATCTATCGTTGAGCGCATAAACCTGATGATTTGGGGAGGCATGCACGTAGGAAATACAAAAGGTGGTCACACTTGTTGGACTCCCTTGTAACCCCTGTTGGTACCCCTTCGAGTAGTAGCGCATTAGACAGAACTGCGCAAGGACTATCTTCCAAGTACCCTATGGGTATATCGGAAGCCCCATAGCTCCCTTGAAACCTCGCCATAGATAAACCGTCGGCCATCTTGCTGCTACAGTACATCGAGAACAACACTCAGAGAGATTACTCGCCTGTACAATAGGGTAGTCGGGTTGTACGGCTAAGGGTACAGTTGATCCTCCTTGGTTAGTGCCCTAAAAAATTGGGCTGAGTACTACTGTTAGACCCTTATGTATATTGCGATCTGTAGCACATAACACTCCTAGAGACCATAGTTCCCTTCTCTATCTCTGGATCACGCATAATCTCTGCAAGATTAGAACTCACAAGTGGGATTTTGCAGCCGCAGCAGTAATCAGTTCCGCAGTTCAGATTTATCAAAACAATCATTCAGATCAATTAGATCCATCAGATCCGTAGTAGCAATTTGTTCCACCGTTCAGATCTATCCGATCAACCATTCAGATCTCTCAGATCCATCAGATCCGCCATCCATATTTGAGTAGTTGTGTGGGTTCCTATACCTGGGCATGATTTTCATAGGACTTTTGGCAGCATTGACATTTCCGGGATTCGGCTACTGTAGTATTCCTAAGGAAGGAGTAAAACTCCATTAGGATTTAAAAAAAAACGAGTTTGAGACCCCCCGGGGTGCTTATTAGTGACTTAGCCCATAAGAATCAGGACGACGAGCTGAGCAAGGTGGTACCATTCAATTGTTAGTGCCAAAAAAATTCGGGCGGTCCCAAATTTCAAGTAAATCGGCTCGATGCATGGTACAAACTAGAGCTCAAGCTATGGCGAATGAGAGGATGCACAGCCTTGAATTGTCCTTGAAAGAGATCTAAGCGTAGCTGAAGGAAATAACTACAGAACTTTCTAAGGGCAAGGTGGATACATGCGAGGAGGCATATATTGGCAATGAAAATAGTGAGGGTGAGTCTAGCCAATCTCTTCACCTCTTTGGCACCCCCCAACCATCCCATCTGCGACCTCCCAAGTTGGACATGTATAAATTTGATGGCTCTAACCCGGCCACATGGATAGCACAAATGGAGCAATATTTCACACTTAATTACATCCTGGATAATGTGACTCAACTTAGTGTGGGTATCATGTACTTGGACAATGAAAGATGGCAATGGTGGCAATGGCATCAACGTTGCTATGGAAGGCACTTGACGTGGGATACATTCAAAAAAGAACTTATGGATTTCTTTGACCATGAATCTAACTTTTTGGGCCGTCTCACTAAGCTCAGACAGACAGGAACAATGAATGAATATATTGCAGCCTTTGAAGCCTTAGCTTTCCGTGTTAGAGGTCTACAAGATGAGTTCTACATGGAATGTTTTGTCAGTGGTCTCAAAGAAGCCATACAAGCCCACGTCCGACTGCACCACCCTAGCTCATGGATGTAGGCTTGCAGGATAGCTCATGAAGTCGAATGTGCATTGGTGGCCCAGTCCAATCACCCAAATTTCATCACCAAGGGTCACCCCCCATAGGCTCAAAGCACTACCCAGACACTCAAGGTTCAAAAGGTGTCACTAGCAGAAATGGCGAAAAGAAGAAAGCAAGGCTTATGTTACTATTGTGATGAGAAATACTCCCCCGGGCATAAATGCAAGGGGGCCAAATGTTTTCAAATTGATGCTACTAATCAGAGTGCATCGGAGGAAGCCCCCCCACTTGAGCAACCAGAGGAGGAAGAAGAGGACAACCAGTAGGACAATGTACCTGAAGAACCAGTTATCTCGCTGCATGCTTTGGAAGGGATTTCTTCGCCTCAAACTCTAAAAATCAGAGGTTTTATTAAGCATCGACCAGTAGTAGTCTTGATTGATAGTGTAAGTACACATAATTTTATCCACCAAAGAGTCGC
Organism: Pinus taeda; assembly: GCA_000404065.3. Classification (NCBI taxonomy): domain Eukaryota; kingdom Viridiplantae; phylum Streptophyta; class Pinopsida; order Pinales; family Pinaceae; genus Pinus; species Pinus taeda. Next base: position 18,050 of record APFE030471833.1, read on the forward strand.
GAAAGCAATGCATTGTTTTTCCAAGTAGTCTCTAATTTCCAGGTCCAAATTGCTGATGGGGGAACAATGAAATGTGAAGGCCGCTATGAAAATTTCAAACTTCAAATGGGGGATTATCAATTAAAGACCCACATGTTTGCCATACACATGGGAGGGTGAGACATTGTCCTCGATGCTAAACGGCTTCACACACTTGGCCCAATCACAATGGATTTCCTGGAGTTATATATGTGCTTTAAGAAAAACAACCACACACATAACCTCCACGGACTCCAGGCGAGAGCTCCCTCTATCATCAACGCACACCGGATGGAAAAATTGTTAAAAAAGGGCCACCATGGAGTCATAGCTCAAATTAATGCCATCTAGGCTTGTGAACCCAAGCCTTTGATATTCATCCTGAGATACAACAGATCTTAAACAACCATCTGCCAGTCTTTGACAAGCCTCATGAGCTTCCACCCTCGAGAGGGGAACATGATCATAGCATTACTTTGGTCCTAGGGGCCCAACCACCAAATGTGCACCCATATAGATACCCGTTTGCCCAAAAGAATGAAATAGAAAAAATAATCAAGGAACTCTTGGAAGTAGGCATCATTCGTCCCAGCATTAGTCCTTATTCATCGCCGGTGGTCATGGTGCTCAAGAAATATGGGGAATGGCATATGTGTCCAGATTTCAAGGCCCTTAATAAGTTTATAGTCAAAGATAAATTTCTCATTCCGATTGTTTATGATTTGTTGGATGAACTAAATGGGGCTCAATTCTTTACTAAGCTTGACCTTTGCTCTGACTACAACCAAATTTTGCATGAAAGAAGTAGACATCCCAAAGACTGCTTTCCTAACTCATGAAGGCCATTATGAGTTCATGGTCATTCCATTCGGTCTTTGTAATGCCCCGTCCACTTTTCAAAGCCTTATGAACCACCTACTCAAACCATATCTTAAAAAATTTGTCCTTGTTTTCTTTGATGGCATCCTTATCTACAGTCGCACCTGGGCTGCACATCTTCAGCATGTAAATCTGCTCTTGCAACTACTCCGCAAGCATAAATTATTTGTCAAGATGTCCAAGTGTTCTTTTGGCATGGAAGTAGTTGAGTATTTGGGCCACATTGTGGGGTGTGAAGGTGTCAGGGTGGACCCCAAAAATATCTAGGCCATGCAGGATTGGCCTCAACCTAAGACATTGAAGAGCTTGAGAGGATTTTTGGGTCTCATAGGCTACTATCGCAAATTTGTCTGCAATTATGGTCGCATTTCTAGGCCCCTTACTCAACTCCTCAAAAAAAAATTATTCCTCTAGAATGACGAAGCACAATAGGCCTTTACAGCTCTCAAACATGCCATGTGTTTGACTCTAGTCTTAGCACTACCCGACTTCACCAAATCTTTTGTGATTGAATGTGATGCTTCGGGTATAGGTATTGGGGCAGTCTTAATGCAGGAAGGTTGACCCTTGGCCTTCACAAGCCAACAACTAAGTGGGAATCTCAGACAATATACCTATGAGAAGGAGATGATGGCTATCTTACATGCAATATATACCTGATGACCATACTTATTGGGGCGATGTTTCCAAATCTGCATCGTCCATCAAAGCCTTAAATATTTTTTGGAGCAACGCCTATCCTCACAAAAACAAAATAAATGGCTCGCCAAAATGTTGGGATATGATTATGAGATAATTTACAAGAAAGGGTGCAAAAATATTGTAGCAGATGCGTTATCCCGCCAATTTGAGGAGGAAAGTACCCTTCTTGCAATTTCCCTTCCCATTCTAGAATGGATTGAAGAGGCCCGCAAGGAATGGTTTTCACATCCTTGGCTCTTCCAACTCATTAATCAATTGTAGGCAGATCTAAATTCCATAGCAGGCTACTCATGGCAGGATGAGATTCTTTGCTATAAGGATAGAGTCATAATATCACCAACATCCACCCTCAAAAGCCGGATTTTGGCAGAGTTGCACTCATCTCCCACTGCAGGACATTCAGGCTTTCAAAAGACGTATGCTCACACTCGAAGATCTTTTTTTTGGACAT
>APFE030471834.1:0-26304 GCA_000404065.3 Pinus taeda
AAACATGATTTTTAATGACTTTCTCTCTTTTTTGAAGTTTGACATGGAGAGAAGAGGTATAAGGCTTGACAAGGAGGATAATATGACTATTAATGGAGCCATATTAACTGCAGATAGTCATGGTGACAAATTTCAGTGTAACAATCCCCTCTTGTATTAGTGAGATGTCCTCAAGTATTACAGTACTACTATTGTGATTCTCTCATTAAAGGATTTCTAGAAGTCATTGATTTCTTTCTCTAGGGCTTCGAATTTCTCTACATCTATAACTTGAGACCTGGTATTATGCATACACTATCCCTGGTCAAATTTTGAAATTACTTAAGAGTAGTATGGTTGGAAAGAGGGTAAGCTTAGAATTCCAGTGATGTGGCTTACTTTAAGTTGTGTTGGGAAAAGAAATTTATGGGCTAGGTCTCTTGCAGGAGTCCCTTGATGAGCCCAGAAAATTTCTTTTACTCCGAAAGGAGTTTTACTCCTAGTTGATCAATACTACAGTGACTAAAATCCAAAATTCTTGATACTGCCAAAATCCTATGAAAATCAGGATTGGATTGTAGTAGTAGAAACCCCAAAGTCTCGACGCTAAAGTGACTTAAACCCTCACTGCACAAGGATTCTAATCTGTGTTGTGAAAGCCCAAACTGTTGAATGTAATATGTACGAAGACGACAAAACCCCAATTTGTATATCTCACATGTATAGCAATAGTCAAACCGTAGCTGTTGGAGCTAAGCTGTACAAAAGGGGTTTGGATAAGGGCGGGGGTGGGGGCACGAGCTTCATATAATTGAAGGAACTATGGTTACACAGGATTTTCATATGCTACATATCACGATATACATAGGGGTCGAATAGTAGTACTTGCCCCAATATTTTAGAGCACCATCTAAGGAGGAGTGACTGTACCCTTAGTTGTATTACACGACTACCCCTCTATATGTGTGAGTAATATCCCTAACATGTTATCCTCAGTGTATTGTGGTAGAAATATGGTTGATGACTTGTCGAAGGTTAGGTTTTAGGTTACCCCAGGGGGCGCGATCTTCATATAATTGAAGGAACTATGGTTACACAGGATTTTCATATGCTACATATCACGATATACATAGGGGTCGAATAGTAGTACTTGCCCCAGTATTTTAGAGCACCATCTAAGGAGGAGCGACTGTACCCTTAGTTGTATTACCCGACTACCCCTCTATATGTGCGAGTAATACCCTAACTTGTTATCCTCAGTGTATTGTGGTAGAAATATGGTTGATGACTTGTCTAAGGTTAGGTTTTAGGTTACCCCATGGGGGGCTTTTGATATACCCAAGGGTATGTGAAAGTGAAATTTGTGCATGGTTTTAGTCCATGTGCGGTTCTATCTAATGCACTACTACTTGAAGTGGTAAAGAAAGGGGTTACAAGGTAGTCCAACAAGCATGACAACCTATCATAGTTCCTAAGTGCATGCCTCCATAAATATACCGGTTTATGTGATGAACAACAAATCTTGTGGTTTAAATATGTCAAAACACGTCTCTAGCCTAAAAAGAAAAAGAAAAAATGCCAAAATTCGAGGTACAATTGGCGGTAGAAATTTCTCCAATAACACTTCTTATGCAATTGACCTATGAGAATAACAGAATGCTAGAAATATGAGACAATATTTCCAAAAACACATAAATATCATATGAATTGAGAGAAGCTATAAAGATATTTTATTATTAGTAAGAATAATACAATGTTCACTTGCTTCTTCGAGGGGGAAACGTCCAACAAAGCATAGCTCAATTACAATAAAAATCAATGATTCTTCCCATGTTATATAAGAATTTTTGTAGCTTGATGACATCCAAAACCCTTAATACTCATTGTACCTTGCATAATATGGGTTAACCACTTTATTTATTAACTATGGCTTGTTTTTAACTAATTGTGGTCCCTTTTCTATAATGTGGTTCGACCACTTACAACTATTATTAATGCGGATAATTGCTTATGGGTTTTATTGAATGAAATAACTAACTATGACTACGATGAGCCCCCTTGGGATTATTACTCAAATTAATGGGTTAGGGTTATACCCTAACAAGGATAAATGTGAGAGTCTTAAGAAGGCTAAAATATCCTAGCAAATAAGGAGTCAAACTCTATTATGTTTAAAAATATATATTATCTTTGTAGCAGCTCACACATGCAAGAGGGCTAGGTTTATGGTCATGCAACAGGTCTAAAAACTCCAGGAAGGTTTTGCAAACTTTTTATGATGAGATGTAAAGGCTATTATTCTTCAATTGCATTACAGAAGGATGAAGGTTAGTTGGCTTGGCTCTTGGTGGTAGCCTTGGTCTAAGATTTTTTCTTGGAAGTCTCCTTTGAAGTTGATTCTATAAGAAGAGAAGTTCTTTATGGGTTTCCCCTTTGAGGGGTTTTTCCCTAGTTTGGAGGCTATATCTTGTGTTCATTTGGTTGTATTTTTATCTTTTTGGAATTTATTAGATGATAAAAGCATAAACATAATCAAGAACAGTAAGAATGTAATATCACAAGTACATTTCATGTAAGGAAAATCGAATTAAATGTGGCGCTAATGGATTTTCCAACGTGGTTTCAGAGCTAAGGTCAAGAGTATGGGCAACTAGAAGATAACAAGAAGAGTTGTTTCATTGATCCAAAAGCCAAAAAAAGAGATTGTTTTCCAATGCCTTGAAGGCTAAACAAACTACCACAAGTGCATACATCATTAGAGAATACAATTTGAAACAATCACATATTAGAGGAGGAAAATAAAGTAAGGTAGAAAGACATCTCAGCGTATTTTTGAGGTTTTTGATTTGCACAATACAAAGAGGAGAACGGTTAGGTTTTAAAGGGTTAATCTTGGCACCTTTATATGAAAAAAAACTTGAAATAATAAGGTTTTAGTATTTTAAACTATCTCATGAGCATCTGAGACTTGGTTTTCATACAAATTTTTTATTACAACAATTGGTGAGAAGGTTGTAATGCTCGAATTGGAATCTAAAATTACTGAGGTATATAGAAGGGATGCATAAGCTCATTTCAATAGGTTTGAGCTACACAAAAAGATAGTCATTTTAGGTCAAGAGTTCCAGGAGTATAACCCAAAAAAAAGGGATGAAGTAGGAGGATTTTTCTGGATTTTGGAAATGTAATATGACCAAATTAGGGTAGACCTATAGAAGTTATAGGTTCCCTAATAGGAGAACGAAATCCTTAATGTATCATTCTTAGATCAAAGTTAGTTTGAATTTCTAAGAGAAGCGTGTTGCTTGCCTTCCAAGGTGAATAAGTAATAGAATGAAAGTTTGAAGTTGGCAGAAGGATCCTAGCCCAGTTTTGGAAAGTTGTTACAGTGAGTATGAACCTCTAGAACTAGTCCAAATTTCCATGCAAGAAGTTTGTGGGTTCTGAGGTGATTATAGAAGTAATTATCTCATCTATTGAAAAAGGTTATTTTGGGTAGATCTATGATAAAATTGAAAGCCAATTTATCAAAGGATCGATCTGAGAGGTACAAATATCTATGAAGACATGGCTGATCTTCTATGGTAACTATTGGGAGGGTCAAATAGGCCTAAAAAGGGTGTTGGAAGTGTCTTCTAGGGTAGCAAGTTGCATAGGATTTTAGAGAGAAGGAGGCCACTAATTTATGAAGGAGGTTTGGCCATAGATGGAGGGATGACATGGGAAAGAAGTTTTCCCTAACTATTAATTATACTTCCAAAGGTATGCATAATAGTTTGTATGGTATTTATATTTGTTTTATGGATAAAAGGCCTTGAATGCATTAGGGTTTATGTTGCATGTTTTGAATATTTTTTATTTATAGGGATTGTGAAATCTAGATATGTATTGGATAGGAAAACCCTAGTTAAGTGGAAAACCCTAACCCTAATTAGTTTTTCCCTTCATAGAAACCATAGCTTTTGATATCTGGGGTTTGCAAAAAGAATCTAAGACTTGGTAAAACCTAGCGAGGGTGGAATTTGATGAAATCTAGGATATGACATAAAAACCCTAGGGTTGATGTTTCTAAGGAAATATAAAGGAATTTAGGGTTTGTACTTGAGAACCCTAGAATTCTACTCTCTGAGAAAACCATGGAAACCTTAGATTGACAAAATAAATGTCATGCTCTTGTATTTATACATTTTTCTTGGTTGTACTTGTTATTAAAAATTGCAGGTAAAAGAAAGATGAGAAGGAGGAAATAAGAAAATAAATTTTCATACTTGATGATGACTCCTTGGAGATGATGAGCATGATTGAAGTAGGGAACTATAAGGACCTTGAAGGAATTGATGCTAACAAGTTCAAAGGAGTAAGCATGCATCATTATATTTTGTAGAAGAAACTTGACTAAGTATGGTATCATAGATGGAAGCATGTGATAGTATTATATTTAAAGTGTACTTGTTTAAATTTCTTGAAATAAATCATCTATTCCTTTAAGAATGAAAATCATCAAAACCATGAAGGTAGGGGCGGAAGCTCTAGTTCTAGGGTTTAACGAAAGAAGTGGCAGAGAGTACTAAGCATCCATGGAGACATGGGGAGGAGGGAGCTCCACTCCCTCCTACAGTTATATGGTAGCAAACAAAGGAAGAGGAGGGAAAAATAGCAAACCTCCACATCCCTTGGAGGTCAAGACAAAAGACACAAAAACTCAGAAGGAAGAAGGTAGCAAAACTAATGCAGATCAAGCGGCCCACAAAGAAGACTATCAGGAGGAGAAAGAGGAAGACAGAGGTCAAGGGTCATAGAACAGAGCTAAGGTAGGGCCCTGTAAACAGAAGACCACAACTAAACCTTGGGTTACTCTAAATGATCCAGCTCTACAAGCGCATAGGGATCACATGGCTAACTATGCCATCATATGTAAATTTATGGGAATCTTTTCATTAGAGAAAGCGTTGTACACGTGGATAAAATAGAACTGGAAACCAAAGGGGGAGTTAAATATTCATCTTCGATCCAAATTTTTTTTCACTGTGGTGTTTACGAACATGGAAGACAGGGACAAAATCTTTGAAGGAGGGCCATACTTCTTTGCAACTACTGGACTATATATGAGGCCATGGATGATGAACTTTGTGCCAGAACGAGAAACCTTCACTTTGATACCAATATGGATTCGACTATACTCCCTACCTTTAGATTACTGTATGCCAGAGTCTTTAAAAGCCATAGGCAATAAATTAGGCCATTTCTTAAAAATTTTGGAGGCAACTCTAAGGGGAAAATATACATCCTATGCCTATATATGTGTGGAGATGGACCTATTAGGAGCCCTTCTAAATAAGGCCATTCTAGAAGTCTATGATGAGGAATGGGTTCAAGTATTTGACTATTAACATATCCCATTCAGATGTCACAAAGGTCATGAGCATGGGCATCTATCCAGAGACTATCCTCTTAATAGAAGGGAGGAAAACCTAAATACCAAGAAAGGAAAAGACCAGATAGGCTTCACCAAAGTAGGAGGAAAAGGAAAAGGAGGAGGAAGGAAGACACAAAAAAACCCTAGTGTGAATCATAAAACAAAAAGTTACAACAGTTTTGAGATCTTAGGAGAAAAAGAAGCTAGGGGAGGGGATAAAGAGAGTACAGAGAATCAGACAGCAAGGGGGAAAGAAAAAGATACTAGCATGGAGTACATTCAGGAATAGAATGAACACACAATGGACCCTTTGAGTACCATGGAAGTAGAAAAAGACCAGGAAATGACTCAAATTGAAAGTGGTACAGAGGATCAAGATTTACAGGAGATCCTGGAAAGGGAGAACCCAGAGTTGGAAAAGTTTCTAGAATAGGGAGGCAACCTGGGAATAGACTCCATCCCTTAGGAGGAAATGGAAAAAGTCCAACAAATATTCCTTAATAAGGCACATCAAATAACTGCAGGAGTCAAAAGAGGACATGACAACCAGGAAAACAAAGGGACTTCCTCAATAGGGTTAATAACAAGAAAGCTAACAAAGAATCCAAGAAAAAGGAGGGGAAGAAAAAGATAGAAAGAATTACTTCTGGAGTGTGGCAAGCTCATGATTGATTTAGGAAGGATGAAAGAACTTTCTAGTTACTCCTTTATAACCCCACCTCAATGAAAATCACAACCTGGAACATTACAGGACTAGGGAGCAGAAGAAAACAGAGGAATCTTGGTAAAAGAATTAGAGAGGAAAAATCTCACATAGTATTCATATAGCAAACAAAATGCTCAGTGGAGAGGATCCATGGAAAACATAGTAAATGGGTAAATAGATATGACTACCTTGAAGTTAAGGAAAATTAATCTGCTGGTGGTATTCTCACTCTCTGGGATCCACAGAAATTTGGTGTGATTGATGTGGAGGCATCCAGACATGACCTTTCTCTGATTTTCCAACCAGTGGGTGACAAGCAATGTTAAATGATCACCAATGTCTATGGTCCACAACCAATGGAGGACAAATTTCGAATCCTCACAACACTGGAGGATATGAAAAAGAGATACCCAGCTCTACCATGGATTCTTGGAGGTGATTTTAACATAAAAAAATCACTCGTGGAGAAGAAAGGAGGAACTAGAATACTTGGGAGAGACTCAATTGCCTTCTAGAACTTCATCACCAATATGAAATTGGTTGATATGGAAACAAGCAATGGAATCTTCACTTGGAATAACAAAAGAGGAGGTACTACCAAAGTGGCCTCAAAATTGGATAGATTTATGGTTTTAGAGGAACTTCTTCTCAGGGAAAGTAGCATTAATGCACTCATACTACCTTTTGGGGGTTCAAATCACTGGCCTATCTAATTGGAAGCTTCCCTTTTTGGCAAACAAAGGAACACCCCCTTCAGGTTTGAGAATGCTTGGCTCACACATTCAGATTTCCTCACAAATATTGAACAATGGTGGAAGGAAGATCTTCACCTTCAAGGTACAAAGATGTTCCTCCTTCACTGTAGACTCAAAAATATTAAAGGCAGACTTAAAGAGTGGAACAAAAAGGAATTTGGTAACATCTTCAAAGATAAAGGAGAGGTGGAAAAGAAAATAAAGGAAATAAACTAGATTCTTATCATGGAAGGCTACACGGATGAAAGGAAAGAGATGGCAGAGTCACTTCAGCAGGAGTGGCACAATAGAGGCCTTCAAGAGGAAATATTCTGGAGATAGAAATCCAGAGTACAATGGATTGAAGAAGGGGAGAGAAACACAAAATTCTTTCACAGATCCACGATAGCTCACCAAAAAATAATAGAATTGTGAAACTTATAGATAAGCGTGGTATAGAGAGAAACACTCATGAAGAGATGGGGAATCTTCTACTCCAGCATTTTTAGAAAATTGCTGAGGAAACCTCGAAAGATAGACACCCGTTTACGGAAAAATTCTCTCAGTACATCCCTAAATTGGTGACCAGAGAAGATAATTTAAATCTCAATAGACCAGTAATAGAGGAAGAAATTGAGGAAACCATGAAAGAGATGAAAAATGGGAAAGTACAAGGCCCGGATGGCTTTAATGTGGACTTTTTCAAAGCTTGTTGGAGGATAGTGAAATAGGACATCCTAGAGGTAACCGAAGACTCTCTAAGATTTAAGAAAGTCTTAAAGGCGATCGATGAATCTTTCATAGCCTTAATCCCCAAACAGCAGAAGGCCACCTCTCCTAATAGATTTCGACCTATATTATTATGCAATGTGATCTACAAAATTATATCCAAAGTCATTGCCAACCATATCAAACCTCTCCTCCCAACCCTAGTGTCAGAGGAACAAACAGGCTATGTGGAGGGAAGACAAATTCTAGATAATATAATTCAAGCACATGAAACGGTACATTCACTCATTACCAACAAACAGGCAGGAATGATAATGCAGCTAGACATAGCAAAGGCCTATGAAAAACTTAGTTGTTCGTACATAAGAGAAATTTTAAAATCCTTTGGCTTTGATCACAATTATATTGAATGGGTTATGGCGCTAGTTACCACAGCCAGCTGTTCAATTCTTCTCAATGGCGCTCCTTCCAAAACCTTCAAGTCTTCTAGAGGTCTCAGGCAAGGAGATCCTGTTTTTCCTTTCCTCTTCATTCTAATGATGGAAGGGTTAGGAAGAGCTATCATAGCTGCTAAGGAGGAAGGGAGAAATCAAGTTCTGAGACTCACTCATGGTGGGGACACAGTGACACATCAATAATTTGTGGATGACACTATGCTTCAAGGCACACCCACTATTAAGGAAGCGAAAGCATTCAAACAGATTCTGAGTGAGTTTTCTAGGGTATCAAGAACTAAGGTAAGTCTCACTAAATCAAAAATCTTCTTTTTCAATAAAAATATTTCAATTCAAAGAAATATTTCTAGAATTTTGGGGTTTCAAAGGGAGACACTGCCTGTGAAGTACCTGGGAGTTCCTCTCACTGACAAACTGCTTCACAAGGATATCTGGGAGCCTGTTCTTAATAAGCTAAAAGTTAAGATTAGAAAATGGGCAAACAAAGTGCTAAATCTAGCAGGGAGACTAGTTCTCACTAAGGCTGTCCTACAAAGTATCCTTATCTATATGTTATCTACCATTCCAGCACCAGCCGGTGTAATGACCAATATAACAAACATTCATAGAGACTTTCTCTGGGGGGAAGATGAAGAAAAGAAGAAATGGGCCCTTGTGGCATTGGACAGAGTATGCAAACCTAAGTCCCATGGTGGCTTGGGTCTTCATGACCTAGGAATTCTAAATAGAGTTCTTGGCACCAAAATATGGTGGAGATGGCTGAAAGAAATTCAAAACCCTTGGGAAAAACTCAAAAAGCACAAATATGCTAGTGAATGGAAGGAGGAAAATCTAATCAGAATGATAAGACAGGTAAAAGGTTCTGCAATTTGGAATAGGGCATGGGAGAAAAGGGCCCTAGTCCAAAACCATAGTTTCTGGGAGATCAGAAATGGGAACCTGGATTGGCTCTGGGAGGACAATTGGAAGCAGGAGGACAGTCTCCGAAGTGAAGAATTAGCCAACATTCACACCGATACCATCAACAAAGGACTAAGGTGGGTAAGTGACTATTGGGACGAAGCAAGGAATGATAAGAAATGGAGAACTTGGAGACTTCTAGATTATAGTGGAATGGGCATGTTGCACACTCAAGCTATAGCCCTTCAAGGTCTTTTAGACAAGAGACAAATCTTGAACTCAAACTTGAACGATCAACTAAGATGGGGAAAGAACAAGACAAGTCTCTTCGACCTTAAGGAAGCCAAAAGAATAGATGTAGGGCTAAACCTTCCTAAGACTGATAATACGTGGAAAGAAATCTAAGAAAATCCTCATTGGATGAAAGTAAAACTATTCAAGTGGCTAGTTCAACAACGCAAGATTTTGACATGGGATAACCTAAGAAAAAGAGGTTTTGTTGTCCCCTCAAGATGTCATATGTGCAGACAACAAGAAGAAACTACAAATCATCTACTGAGTAGATGAACTTTCACCACAATACTTTGGAATTGGGTTGGAGAAGTCTTTGAGCAGACAAACAGAAATGTTAACGATATCACTACTACATTGAAGAATTGGCGGAAAAAAATTTCTGACAACGAGATAATTAACTCCACCTGGATGCTAACCCTAGGATTCATAATATGGAATGTCTGGAAGGAGCACAACAATAGGATTTTCAAGTAGAAAATGAGTCCGGTGAGCAGCATCCTAAAGAGATTGTTCATATTAAAAAAAGATTATTAATAAATATTATCTTTTACTAGATTGACTATATATTTCCCTATTGGATTTAAATGTCTAATATTTTAAAAGAAATAAAAATTGATAACCAGCTTATATTTTTTAAATGTTATGGATCCCCCTTTACTTAAACTTTTGAACTTAAATAAGTAAGTTAATTTAAATTAATTAATTTAATTACCAATTTAATTTATAAATAATATAAAATAAAAATATATAATATATTATAATATATAAGTTATTGAATTTTAAAAATAAATATAAAATAATACAAGATTCAATTATTTAAATGATTTATTTAATTATTTATGAGTAATATAATGAGTTACGTTGACTAGTTATTATATTACTATTGACCCTTAATTTGGATTAGAATATTATAATTTAGTCGTTTTTATATATAGTCGTTAATGGTCACACCTAGCCGTTTGGAAGATCCGCTCTCCCTATTTAACTCGCAGCTATTATCTGACTCCTCAACTTGTGTTGATGATGAACCACACTAGTTGGTTTGAAACACGTCGACAAAGGTTTTTCTTCATGTGATTTATGCTGAAAATCTTCTTAAAAATATCATGGGAGGTGCAACGACTGGCAAACCCATCGCTCAAAGAGAGGCCATAATTTTGGAGAAGTTAGAGTTCAAGGTTCATCCCCCTTAAGGTTCTATGTAGATTAACCAGAAGACCTCAACAGATAAGTCTTCTTGGAAACCCCCTTCTCATGGCTTTTTAAAATTCAACATAGACAGGGCTTCAAAAGGGAATCTGGGAGAAGTTGGTTATGGAGGGGTCTTGAGAGATGAAGAAGGAAACGTACAAATTATCTTCCATGGTTATCTAGGAGAAGAAAACAACAATATGGCTGAGCTCATGGCGATGGAATCATGCCTGGAAATACTACTCAAGCATAACATTCACAATGTCATCATTGAATCTAATTCGGAATTAGTCATCAACTCAGTGAAGAGGATAAATGATGGTGCTACTCCTGAGAAAATCTCAGAACACTGGCGGCTTCTACAAGTCTACCAAAGAATCCAAGTGCACCTATGAAGGCTAAGAACTCTTAGGTTGGTGCATGTTCACAGGGAAGCCAATAAGGTTGTGGAGTAGCTTGCAAATGAGGGAGTACGAAACAAGCATACTGACTTGTGTTGCTGGTGGGTGGAGATTTCAGATGACAGGTTGAAGGAGGGATGCTCATCCAGGGCCATCAGTGACCAACAATAGCATCAGGAAAAATCAAGAGACAAAATTTTTGAAGCAAAGCCACACGGAAGGGGTCTCGTCGATTTGGATTCATTATGAAATGTTATGACATATGTGACGTTCTTTTTCGAATGCATGTCTATGTCAATCTCCTTAACCTAGGTAATAGGAAATCAACAGTCTTAGAGGGATGGTCGAAAGGAGGGATCTTCATCTTCCTTTGGCCCTTGCGCCGGAATCCAGACTTTCTCGACAGGCGCAAAACCCTCGTTTTCTTTCCAATGATCACTTTACTACCCTCTGGGTGGTTTCTGGTTTATCGCAAGCTCTTTAGGCTGGAAGTAGTTTTTCACAATAGAGAGCGATTCCACTCACCACATGACACGTGGCTTTGGATGGGGAGGAAATACCACCCTCATCGTGCGCTAACTATCGATGCTTTTAGTCTATGCAATATGATCCAAAATCATTGGATCAAGCAAGGGCATTCAACGGCTAGGATTGAATGGGCATGTTGGTGGGACCGATACAACGGTTCTGTTTCGAGCTGTTTTCATGACCTCATGGGAATCGCGCACAAATGGTGGATTTAGGGCAGTCAAAGTGATCGCTGGTAATGCCAAAATCGACCTGATATGATTATAAATTATGGTTTACATGATGCATTAGGTCTGATGTCTTGGTAAAAAGGTGAGCATGTTGGCCAGCTGATATATTTTTCATCCACTAGATCTTTAGCTTAAGATCCAATGGTGAGTTTTGGACTACTGGTTTGTTTTGGCCACGTCCTTGGGTTCTTTTTGTCGTCTAGTGACCGAGGATTTGGGGGGCCTGTCCTTTTGGTGATCCCCATCACCAAGGTTGTTGATTTTACACTATTTCTCTTTTTAATTGAATAAGAAGGATCCATTCTTACCTTAGCAAAAAAAAGAAAAAAAGAAAATCGTCACAACCATTCTACATAAGTGTTCATCCATTATTTGTTTAACATTATGTGAGAGGAAGACATTTTTGTAAGGTGGATTCTCAAGATCCTATAAGAACCATCATTATGGAGGTTCTTGGAAAAAAACATTATGAGAAGGATTGGTATATATTCCATATTTTCTCGAAACAATACTTTGGAAAGGATGAAGGAGTGCATTTCGTAAAGTTGCAAGCTCATTGTAGGATACAAATAACTAGATGATTATGTGAAAGATTAAGAATGCATGTTTAAAGTAATATTCGGGTAAGATTCATATAATACTATAACAAAGGTTGGTCATATGCATAGTGAGTGTTTCATTTGGTTATATGATGCCTAAGATGATAAATTTTACTTACTCTAGAATGGATAAAATGCTAATACTTTCTCGCTAGAATATATTTATTAATGATCAACATCTAGTACAATCTCCAAAAGAAAATTGTAACTTGGTAATCAAGGTCGATCCCTGGGCACTATGATGCGCGAAGGAATATTTGAGTGGAGATGGACCATGATGATTTTTATGTTGAGAAATTTGTCATGATGAGGTCAGTTTGATGTTAATATTTTTTTTGGTTATCTAGTTAACATATTATTTTACTACTTGGAAATATGTTGCATGAATACATGATGACAGTTAAGGGAAGTTCAATAGTATGGAGAATGTTAATGGAAGCTCAATATTTGATACCTGGAAACTATAGAAGATGTACTCATCTTGGGATTGAAGGGTAGCAGTGTAAGAACATAACCTGAAGGTCAAAGAAGACCACTTTCTCAAGGAAGCTATAATCAGCTTGAAGTTTAGGAAGGCTCAATATAATTCCTTTAGTGATGATGACAAGATGAAAGTGGTGTTCAAGACTGATGACTTGGAACCTTTCGTAGATTAAGGAAGAAGATGGCTCCAGGATACCCAAAAAAGAAGCAAGCTCGAAATAATGTGATGCAGAGGAAAGTGGGAGCCATTTAACTATCAAGAAAAAGTAGTTGGTACTTTGATGAAAGAAATATGGAACAATTCTATGACTTCTCAAGTAGTAAAGGAAGTCAAGAATATCCTCTGGATTTGGGAGGGAGTAAAGGAGTCTCCTTGAATAGGTGCATGGATATATTCTCTGATTAAAAGGAGAACAAGGATGTCCTCTCTGGGAGAGAGGGAGTGATGTTGGACATCACATAAGCATTTGCTTATTCATGTGTCATTCACCTAACCAAGACTAATCACCATAAGTCTAAGTGAAGGCCTCGGAGATAGAATGGTGGAGGATTGGATAAGCATCTATAATTTCCTTAAGGATAGAACATACAAGAAAGGAAAGAGACCGACACTCTTTGAGGATACGGAAAGTGTCCAACATAAGAGTTTTCAAAGAGAACCAATATTCTTTAAGGATTCATGTTTGGAAATCCAAGATAAGAATAGTCTTGAAAGGACATACACAGTGAACATCTCAATGGGGTATGTGCCTTAGAGCTAATGAGTATCACACGTAAAGCCTCCTAACATAATTCTCTCAAATGAAGTTGAGCTTGTCTACTTAGGCCTCATAAACAATGTTGGTTGATTATAGTATTGATGCTTACATATGACTTACCAATCCAACTCTTCTTATGAGAACTTTTAAAAGGTTGTAGTGTCCTTGTACCACTTGGAAAATTATGAATACCTCTCTAATGAAGAGGGATTGTTGGGAAATGTAACTAGTTTTGGTCTTCACAATTATGATTTGACTCATGTATATATAAAATGGAGAAATAAAATGATGCAAGAACAAAATAAATAATTATCTTTATAAAAGCATTGATTTCATGATAAAAATATTTGTTATTAGGTCTCCTACGGTTTACATGAGTCAAAGTGCCATTGTCATAATGTAAAAGACCCTTCCTGGCATCTGTATCAAGAAAAGAAAAAATATTATATATTTGGAAGTGTCTAGAAGGCTCCCAAGACCAAGTCCACAAGCTAGGAAGAAGTTGCCCTAGAGAGGGCTAATGGAGCCTCTTGGAAAGGCTATAGAAAGAAGAGATTCAAGCTCATTTAAAGAGAACAAGGAATCATCTTTTGGCTTTGATCAAAAATTGAATGAGACATGTGAAGGACATATGCAGGCTAGAAGAGTCTAGCAAAGAAGGATTCAAGGTCTATTATGTTAAGAAATATGTATTATCTTTATAATAGCTCACATGTGCAAGAGGGCAAGGTTTCTTATCACGCAACAGGTCCAAAAAATTCAAGGAGAAGTTGTAGAATTTGTTGATGAGATGTAAAGGATATGCTTCTTTCCTTGCATTAAAGAAGGAGGAAGGTTGGTTGGCTTGGTTCTTGTTGGTATCCTTGGTCTAGGATTTGGTCTTATAAGTCTCCTTTGATGTTGATTCTATAAGAAGGGAAGTTCTTTACAGGTTTTCCCCTTGGAGGGGTTTTACCTTCACGTAGAGCGTATATCTCATGTTCTTTTTTGTATGGGTGTGATCTTTATTGTTTTGGAATTTATTTGATGATAAAAAACATTAAAATAATAAAGAACAATAAGAATATGACATCACAAATAAATGTCAAGTAAGTAAAAGTTAATTAAATGTTTCCCTAATAGATTTTCAAACACTTAGTTTGAAACTATTCAAGCTATAGGTTAAGCGTGCCAATTACCTCAGGACTCACATTACTTAACAAACAAACAAAAATTAATAATTAATATTAATATTAAATTTCATAAAAACATATTCAAAGAATTTTTTTAAATAATATTCTCATAAATATATAAAACAGGCATTGTTGTTAAAAAAAAATTTATAAGTGTTCAAAAATTAGTGATTATTAAAAAAGACCAAATTTTATTTTATCTACGATAATAACAATTTTGGAAGTTCATATTTATAATTTTTTGAATTTGATATATGTTATGTGAATATTGTAGTATAATTTTTTTCCCAAATGTAAAATGTTTTTTTATTATATATGTAGAAAATAAAGACTACTAAACTTATCAATATACTATTTGAATTCATTAGATAAGAAAAAGATGAGAGAACTACTTATGGATATACTATTTGAATTAATTAGATAAGCAAAAGATGAGGGAACTACACACATTGATTTGTAAAATAATTTCATTAAACATGTAGGAAATGATGAGGTTGAACTTATAAAATTTAATTAGTTTATTTTCACTATATTATTTTTTAAAATAAAATTCACAAATTTAAAAATAAATATAATGTTTTTTTTCTTTCAAAATGATCATTAAAAAAAGGATTTGTATAATTAAAATTTTATGTCAATTCTTTTATGATTTGGATTTACTTGACACAAAATAATATTTGTATAATTAAAATTTTATGTTAATTCTTTTATGATTTGGATTTACTTTGCAAAAATAAATTATGTTATAGTACTTTTAATATTAAAAATAAATTAATCGAAGAAAGTACATACCATTTTTCCCTGTTCCCTTAAGAATACATGTTTTTATTTATTGAATACAAAGTTCATTTTTCTCTCTTGCCACAAGTGTGATTTTTTCTCTATTCATTTTATTTATATGTTTGATATATTTATCACTTTAGTGATTCTATAAGATGGTGAGTTATGGGTTGTAGTTAGTTTAGGGAAATTTGGGAGTCTCAATGGCTAGTTTAAATAGGTATATTTTCTTATGCTAAAGTTTAATGAGGTCTCAAGAAATTAAATCTTGTTAAGTTTGTTGGGGTTACATGTGAAATGTACAAGGTTGACTCAAACACAATAGTTGTTGAGTTAACCATGCTAAACTTGTCCAACAATTCTCCGATGTATTTCTTTGTGGGAAAATATGTATTTTGGATGTTGAGTCACTTCAATGCCCAGGTAATAGTGAATATCTCCAACATTTTTCATCTGAAACCCTTTCTTCATCTCTTTCTTTATGGATGCAATATGGCTTTCATTTTTCCCTATCATCAAAAAATCATCTACATACATGACAAGGTATATAGTATTTTTTCAAACTTTCTTGACAAATAGAGTTGCATCATCAAGTTTAAAGTTCATGAAATTTAATTTCAGAAGATAATTAATTTTTCATAAGAGGCTCACAATGTTTGTTTCAAGCCATATAAGGATTCGATAAGTATACATGCTTTTTATTTTCATCCCTTCAATTGAAAAATCTTTCAATTGAGACATGAAGATATTCTCTTTCAAATATACATTCAATAAATTAGTCTTCACGTCCATTTGATGAAATTTCTATCCATTCTATGTTGCCAAGGAAAAAAGAGTATGAATGGTAGCCCATTTTACTATGGGGGGCAATGTCTCATAATCAACACCTCGTGTCTTTTGAAAATATTTTTCCATGACTGTTGCTTTATTTTTTTAAGTGAACTGTTTATTTTATAATTGTTCTTATTGACCCACTTGCATCCAATTGGACTGGGTTCAAAAAGAGGTTCTATAAAATTCCACGTCACATTTTTTATGACAGAATCATACTTGTGCATTTATTTTTTCCACTCATCATGTGAAGCAACTTTTTCAAATTAGTTTAAAATTAGTAGATAACTTCAATTCACAATCATATGAAACATCCATATCATCTACATCATTTCAATCAAAATTATGTAGATGACCTCCATATTGTCTATTGGAGGCTATGACTAATTTTTTTCTAACCTCAATGATATTAACACTTTTGAGTGTTTTGATGAGCCATTTTGGTGGACCTTTATGACCCAATGTACTAGGTTGCTCCAATAATTGAGACGGTGCTACATTTCCTTCAAGAATCAACCTTCCAAACCTCTTCGTCATATCATCCAATCGATTTTCCTAATATGATGAATTCATTGAATATTCATAGGCGGGATCTGTTGTTTCAAAATGTTATCCAGTAGATTTATAAAATATAGTAATCACCCTTCAAGACATGGAATCTCATAATCAAAATAATGATATGTCTTTGTCTAAGTGAATCTATCCAGATGACCATGCTGCCACAACAAATTTTTCCTTCTTTGAATGTTCAAGGAAATTTACATCTCTAGGAAAAATAAGGTTCTTGTTTACATCATCATAATGGTGAGATTCCTTAGTGGTATTTGATTACCCCAACAAAATACAGTTTCAAATCCTTGCATCAGTATTGTTTCTTTTGATAGGTATGTGTTATATTCTTTGCCAGACTACCTACATGCATTATGTGTTGTTACAAGTGCAATGAGGGGTCACATGAGGGAGGGAGCACGCTTACACAGGAGCTCGGGAGAAACACCCCTAGAAAAAAAATTGGTAGTTTTTTCCATCGATTTTTGGTGTCTTTCATCACACCGTTTCCTCTTTAAGCAATTTTCTGTGTGCATGGTGGTTTATCCCATTGTTTTATGGTTTCAATTAAGGAATTACAATTGAATTTTAATCCATGTTAAATGAAATGGTGGTTTAGGATTTCATCTTCTATATTTAATATATTGTAATATTATAAATATTAATATACTAAAAAATCTTCCTAGTTTCTTAGTTTTAGCTTCTAGGGTTAAATGTATGTGTTTATATGTATGTTTTTCATTCCATATTTTCTATTTTATGAAGAATTTTTTTGTATAAATTAAGTGTATGCGTTTAAACCTACATTTGGTATTAAAGTGATTTTGGATTCAAAGGAACTCTTTCATGTCTAAGGGGTTTTGATTGGACCTATTGGAAACTAGATCACTACTGTGAGTGGGGGTGAATCAATAGTGTGAGCAATTAAAAATGCTTTATCCAATTATTTAATATTTAACATGCATAAATTGAAACACATAATTAGAGATTAGTGCACCAAACATAAATCAGAAACCATGAAAGCAATCAAACAATGGACACAGGTGTTTCTAGTGGAAAACCCATCCCGGGAAAAACACCACCCTATTGTTGTTGCCCTGTGAAATCCTTTCATTGATTACTTAGAAAATTATACATGGATCAACTCAGTCTGATGAGCTAAAATACTCGACTTGTTTCACAGTATGCTGACACCATGAGACAACTAATTGTTTCTCTCTCGAATCTATGGACTATAATTCGTTGAAGGCCACCATGATCAATGATCCTTGACCAGTCAATCATGAACTAAATGACTCTATAAACTCTGATCTACAATTACTATCATGAATAATGAGCCTTAATCAGTTTCTACCGAACTATCCAACCACTGTTAGATAAAGAAAACTATTCCATCTACTGAATCCCCCAATCACTGTATACTCAATGTCTCCACACCTTCACTTCGTCCATGTGAGCCTTGTTTCATATATTTTCGAAACAGACTCTTAAATCTTTCTCAACATGAGCACTGCAACAACATAGCATTAAAGCTCAATCAAATAGGCAATTTGTAGCAGAAGATGCAATCGAAAACTCCACACAAGCTCCAACACAGTCTCCTCAAAAACATTACTCCAAATCACTCATCAACACCTCACTCACTACATAATGTAATGGATGAAATAAAGTTCAGCAAACTGTTGCTACATCTGCAAACTACTTCATAAACTCTGCACTAGAGAAACATGCGTCTTATAGACTCTTCTCCACAAGAAAACTTACACAAATCAACTCACAATGAGATTTCTGTAATATTTAGATGAACTTAAGTGCTCAATTTAATAATTACTCAAAACTAATAGGCATCACAACTCTGTTCATATCCTATATTAGATTTGTATTCAACTCATTTTCTCTATCAGGCAACTAACTCCACTTTCCTTTTGATATTTTCAACTTTGATAAACTTTTGGACCATAAATCACAAATTTCCAATCATGTATGTCTCCATAAACCAAAGATTATCTAAACAACACTAGAAATGTATATTAAATATCAAGAAATCCTCCATCTACACCGTTGACACAGTCTGAAGACGATTGGGGCAATAAACTCTCCCTTGGGCTGGCCTCCATGCGACTGGAGCATTCCAACCACTCTAATAGGCCTATGTGCATACGACTAGGGCTAAATCTCAGTAAAATAATCAACCTCTTAGCTCTAAACCTCTTCCATATTTTCTATCATCTTCTCTAGGACGTGAATACTCATCCAAGCCTTTGCAACAGGTTTACAACTGATGAAATAGGCCAAGAACAATTTAGGGACATGCGATACCTATTCTTCAAATCTAAACACCAATACCAAGACCTCGATGTCCTCAAGGAGCAAACATAACATATCTAACACCTATAGAAACATTTCCAATACATGTAGTAGCATAACCAACTCTTGCAGTAGAAACATCAAGGCATACAAATTCCTCCATCACTTCTAGAGTCACCTCCAACACAACAAATTACATATCACACATGTAGCAACAAATGCAATGTATCTAAGACATGTAGAGACATATGTGGCACCAAGAGAACCTCTCCAGCCTCCCACAATAGTAACATCTCCTCAGCAGCCATGACATCATCGCCACTTGGTCTAGTCATACGTATTTTGAAATCAATTCCAACTAACAACACCATTACGAAACATCCAACACCAAGAACTCATGACACATTCATATGAACAACAACACCAAGAGCTTGTTGACATCAATGCCAACACTAAAATTCCAGCAAGGCCTATGGTAGGCCCTCTTATAGTGGGAGTTCTATGAAATCAATTCTTGTGGTGGAAGGAAATTGTGAGTATTTCAAAGATATGGATCGATAAATTCAAGGGGTAGAGTTTTGAGTTGTTGAAGCTCAAATTGGAAGATATGATGTTGGACAGAGATCATTGAATCATTGTGGATATAGGTATTGCATCGATGAGGATGTCGACAAAGGAATATAATATATTAGATAGAAATAAAAGAGCATAATTCATTTTTGTTTCTTAGATTTATTATTATAAATATATTAGGATAAGATACATAGAAGTCATTATGGAAAACGTTCGGGACTTTATACCCCTCTAAGTCCTTGACAAGCAAAATTTTCTTATGGAAAAAGTTGTATAACTTGAGAATAAGGGAAAAAGACTCAATGATAGAGCATCTAAACACATTCAATAATCTTGTAAGTCAGCTATTATCTATTGATATTAGTATTTCAGATGAAAATTAGTGTATCAATTTCTCATATTCTTTACTAGACTTATGGTATAGTTTAGTTGTTACCATATGTTGTAACGAGATGTTAAATTATGAACCTATCAACCTAAAATTAGTTCTTACCATATTATTATTTATCTACTTAATAAAATACAACTAGGTTCTTAATGCAATTATTAAGTGGAAACACATTTACACAACCAATATCAATCACATGTGACACATACAAATTCTTCCCAACCAACAATTCTTCATAAATTAATGATCCATACCTAAATGGGCTTCCAAATTGAGATAATGGCCTAACATAGAAATTTACAAATACAAAATAGATTGTATCTTATCCACTAAAACATGACCTAGATTTGTTTTTAATATACTTGGATTATTTGGATCTCTAATGTTGTACCCCTGCACCTTCCTCAAACCCAAAACACTCAAGTATCTCACTCCTCACTTGAGAAAATTTCTTTCAGAATGGATTGTGTCACTATATGGTGTGTTTTTCTCATCTCCTTAGACTTGAATTTATAACTTTTCATTGAGATAAATCCATAACACAAATCTCCAAAGTGATGGATGGATGATATTAGATCCTTCTACACTTAAATTCAACAGTTGAAGTGAAAACATGATCACTAACTTAAATAGTTTAGTTTTCCTACGGTTCGTTAGCTGAAAGGACACCATAATTAATTATGTTCTTTTCCTAAGTTAGAATTATGATATGTTACAAAAAAACTTACTCAATACTTGAGAATGTGTCTTAAGGAGAATTTGGGTGACTTCTACATCCTTTGATACTTAGGATTGTGTATAAATACCTACCCAATCTACAAATGTCAACACTTCTTCCTGGCGAGGGAGGATTTGATGGCTACTCTCTCTAAACAATAAGCCTTCATTTCCATCCGGTTTGGAATCATTCTTAAATATTGGCTACCTCTGGAATTGTTCCTAGAAGCCTACTATTATTGAACATCATGTAAGGTCATATCATTCCAAGAGACCTTCTTGATATACTTGGAAAGAT
The DNA here is from genome assembly GCA_000404065.3 of Pinus taeda. NCBI lineage: Eukaryota > Viridiplantae > Streptophyta > Pinopsida > Pinales > Pinaceae > Pinus > Pinus taeda. The sequence goes on from APFE030471834.1 coordinate 21,019, forward strand.
ATGTTGACCGCTCCTCCCCAGTTGAGCCTAATGGATAACACCCTCTAAATTGCTCAATATTTGGAGCTTCCCACTCCTTTTTCTCTGCCACTATTTACTTATTTCCATTACTCAAATAGGTTATCCCTTTATCCTATATATGTTTCCCTCTCTAGCCCTAATGACATGGTGATCATCTAAGTTAGATCCCTTTGGCCTAATCAATGTTTTTCTATCCTAGAATGCTACATAAAACCCCTTCTTCTCTATCGTAAGAATGAGAGAATAATTCTCCAAAGTTTTAGCATGCATAGTTTGTCCTTCACTTTTAGCACACCTCCTTAGTCAAGTTGGAATGAAATTATCCCAAATCCCTTCGTTACATGTTTGGTATTGCCTTCAAACTCCACATGCAACATCGAGTCCCACTTTTCCATGTTGTCAAATTACTCTCATTCTTCCTAGTTGTTGGGCTTAGCCTTTGGTTGCCCCCTGATCTCCTCCTAGATTTAGGCATCCCATATCCTAACGAATGGGTGATAATTCTCTCTAACACAAATTCGTTAGATGAATGGATCCACATCAATGGGAAACCATTCAATGCCACATTCAATAAATCAACATCATTCACCCCTTCCTCCATTACTACAATTTGATGACATATCTAAGTGATTTTTATCAAGTAACTTATCACTATGTGATATCTAGTCATTTGCGCAGACTAGAGTTTGTCCCTCAGCATAATTTCCTTTTGTTGATAGAAGAAAACTCCCTAAATCTAGTGGCCTTATCTAGAAACAATAGAGACAAAGGAATATGATTTCATTAGAGAATTTTAAAGTATGAAAGCAAGACTTACCTAGAATATAATGCAAGCTCTCCTCTTCTCCTTGATTGTAAACTCCAGCTCCAACTCCAAATGCTAAAAGTGGAACTTGCAAAATAACTAAAACAAGAAAGAGAACCAAAATATACAAATAGAATATACTAACGTATCTAAAAAATGAGTGGATAGGGCATTGTTTTATATACACATTAAATGAGACAAAAGTGTAGGAAAGAAAAACACTTTTTGTATTAATGAATGTAGGAGAAGATACAACCCTTTCATATCTTAACTTTGTAGATGTCTCCCAGCTATCTTGTCGTTCCTTTTCCACAAAGAAAGCCTTCAATCTCAACTCAAGTCCATAGATGGATAATGGACACCTAAGCAAAAAGCAACAACACAAGGGCATAACTAAGAGTCTCCAAAATCCAACCTAGAGCCTATGGGAGGTAGTGAATTTATAAGGTAAAAGAGGGCATTTGGGATTTATCATTTTAGGACTTAAATCCACGTTAGAGGGAGGATACGTTTTATGGATAAGAGATAAGACCTCAAGTGTAGGATTTATATATATAATCAAACAATAAATGGTTAAAACCTCTTTGGAAGATTCTAGAAAGAGAACATTCAATTTTTTATTATTTTTTTTACCGAAAGCAACATCTGATGTTCAGTGCAGGTTCTCTGTGTACAACTTACAACAATGAAATTTGCATGAAGACTAAGTGTGATGGGGCTAAAAATTATGGTGTTGAGTTTTTTAACCTAGAATACTTGGCACTTTTGGAGACATCATGTTCTTTTCGTTACAGGGGATGAATGAAAGTGTCAATGGAATTTGATTGATCTAGTTTCAAGGCATTTTAATTGGATGTGACAAAACAAATTGTAATATATTTCCTCCTAAAGTACAAAATTAGAAGTAGTAGGTGAGGACTCAAGTGATTTACCATCTGACAAGTCAAGATCAACAATAGATTGGTTGAGATCATCAATTGTTTGTTATAATACATAATCATCGTGATATCATGGTTGAGGTAAACATACCCATATTCATCATATAAGCCAATTTACATGTACATGTAGAATAATCATAATTACATCCATCGATGACAGATTGTGGACATATTCTTATATAAATTTATGAATGATCATAGACATCATACTTTGTAATCTTGTATGAATCCTGAAATCACGACCTAGATGGATGAACTAGATTTAGGGTATTCTACCTTATTACTCAATAGTATGATTCTAGCCATGTGAATAAATGTGTTGAATTCAAACATGGTAGACATAATCTAATTACCAACCAATAATTTAAGCCATTAATATATATGAGAGGAAACACTGATAATGAAAATGAACCTCAAGGTACTATAGTACATTCTATGTGGTCTGAATAAATGAGTTGAAGTAGACCACCACATGGAATATTTCATTTCAAGGTCAATAATGAGAACCTATCACCAAAAGCGAGGAAAATTTCCATTGAGGTATGAAAGGTCCAAGGCGCTGAAAGGAGTGTCTAATTCAACTTCCTGGATAATATTTTGATGTCGACAAGAAGTGACTTGTCGCAGGAGGGCCTTAATGTATCCCCCATCCACGACACGAAACAAGTATCAAGATTTGAGATAAAATGTGATGATGCAGATGTTTTTTAGGAATGGAAAACATGAAGTAAGGCTTAAGGGTATTGTAGCAGATTTCAACTAAGAGTGGAATTTCACTTGAACATATTGGCGACACTTTAAGGAGTTGGTAGCGTTGACTCAAAGACCCGTCATAAATACTTTCAATAAGGTGTGATTGATAGAGAGGCAAGTGGATTCCCCAACTCAAAGAAATCAGAGAGATGAATTGAAAGATTGTCATGTTCAAGAGAAACTCACTACCATTAATTGGTTTGATTCCATGTTTCCCCAAATTCCTAACCATTTCTAGTGAGTGCCTCTTTATTTTTTATAAGCTTTATGAGGATAACATATGCTTTATCTATAAGTTCATCCTTCAAATGAATCCTTCTGAGTATGTTTAATGAACCCTGAGAAGGAGTGGTTCAATCTTGTCATACTTAATTATTGCAACGTTGTTTAATAGTTCATGAGCCTAGCAAAGGCATAACTCAACTTCTTTTCCATTTTTATTTTTTTTCAAAAAGAGAGAAAAAATAAAACTTGAATATGTTCCTTTTCATAAATTTGTCCCTTGGGCCTAAAAAGGCGTAAAACAATACCCAAGAGAACCTTTTAGCCATGTTCGACTTGTAGAGCTATAAAAAGGGTCTCTTTCACCTCTAGTTACCTCACATTAATATGTCAATCTGGGAACGTCTTGCTATTTCAAACAGTGTCTCAGTCTGAGGCTTAGCACTTGTCAGAGTAATGCTCGTAGTACAGCTGTTTAAAAACTACAAAAGTAAATAGGTGCGTGTCTACAACTTAACTACTTCAAAAGACTAAATCACACCAAGCAATGCATCAGTCAAAGGTTCAGTAGCAATAACCCATCCTTTTCGTAACTAATGAGAATAGATCCGAGGTCTGGGAGCCGGGTAGCAGATGTTGGCACTCACTACAACCTGAGATTGTCCTTAATGAATAGAAATGAAACGGCAAGTAAAGGAAATAGCAATAAAATAGAACAGCACATCAGCCAAGGGTTCGGTAACAATAACCCATCCCTTTCATAACTGATGGGAGCAGATCAGAGGTCTAGGAGCCAGATAGTAGATGTTGATGTTCACTACAGCCTGAGACTATCCATAAGAAATGGCAAGTAAATAAAATAGCAAATCAGCAATCTTGAAATGGAACAACAACTAAAATGGAACAACAATTAAAATGGAACAACGATTAGAATGGAATAGCAATTAGAATGGAACATCAACTAAAATGGAACAGCAGTTGAAATAAGCAAGAACCAACTCATCAAGCTGTAACTCTATTTAATCACTCCAATCAAAACATCAATCCTTCACTCTTAAAATATGTGCACATACTATGGAACAACACTGCCAATGAAATAATATTAAAACCGTAGAAAGACAATGTGCTTAGTCTGATTCTGTTATTGCTCTAAATAAAACCATACGATTTCATCTCAAGATGAAAACAGTGACATTCAAGGATTCAATAATCATGTGAAATCAGGCTTTTCAAGGTAACTACTGTAATGCTAAAGCACAATCGCATCAAACTCTGTAAATGGAGTGACAGTATCCTGTAGATATTAAGCAACACTTAAAGGATTGGTAACATGATACAACATCAATATCAGCCTTTTTGTTTGCAGGAACATTAAGCGAGTTAAAAATAACAGAACATGTAATAAAAAGTTCTTAAAACACAATAGATTACCAGATCATGTCTATGAACAAACCACACAGAAACGACGCGCAATGGTACAAGAGCAAGTTTCCTCCAGGGCCGAGACCTTAGCCTCCAGGGGTACATCGCTTAAGGTTGATCCAGGCTCAAAGATAAAAGAGTAACCAAGTCTGTATTAATGCATGAAATAAAATTACAGTAACTCGAGTCTTTAACAGAACATAGAGATCATAGTCTTGATCTTTCTTAACAGAAATTGCATAAAAGTTCTCCTTCTTTTTAGCCAACAACGCTATCCCTTATATAAGGATGATGATGGAGATATCTAGATAGAGAAAATAGATAAAATATCGATCCCTCAGGATCTAAGATCCTGAGGGATTCACAGAATCGTTAATCCTGAGTCACTTCTTTCCTTTTCTGCTCTGAGATGGTATCTCCGCTTCCTTTCCTGGGTTGGTCCGTTTTGATCTGGTTTGCTTGCGGTCTCCCGTCAAAGGGACAACAATTAGCTCATCTTTGTATTTTCCTTTGGGATGGCCGCTTTCCGTTTTTCCTCCCTCCTGCACATAGGAATGACACTTATCAGTGTTTCCTATTAATCTCACGTGTTTCGTTATAAATCCCCGTTACTATCTAAGTTTCTAATGCAAAAGGATTTTAAGTTCTAATGAAAAGATACTAAAATAACCATCGAAACATACCTTCTTTGATACTCCAGACACCCCCCAGCTTATCGTTTTTCATGGCCTCATGAAAACATTGTAGTTGACATGCAAAGCAGTGAGTGAGTAGGCTGGAGATGGAATCTCGTGTGGGGGCCTACGGCCATGATGCGAAATTAAATGATCAAAGAAATGGCCTGTCTGGCCCTCAGGCATCTCATACAGGGCTTGGTATCCGGGTGCAGGATGCCAAATGATTGGACTCCGGAACCTATATCCTAACCAGGATGGCCCTGCCCTCAAAACAATTTCACCATAGAGAGGGAATCGGTTAGCAACAAGTTTAAAATTCTCATATTTAAATGGTTCTCTGAGCTGGATGCTTAGATTATATATTCGATATTGAAATTTAGCTGCTTCAACGACAGGGTCTTTAATAGAAGAAAAGTATTCAAGCCCCTGCCGAATGATTGCTTCATGC